>LUCH01004079.1:12751-39947 GCA_013368495.1 Paragonimus heterotremus | reverse complement strand
CTGATGCTGATGCTGATGCTGATGCTGATGCTGATGCTGATGCTGATGCTGATGCTGATGCTGATGCTGATGCTGATGCTGATGCTGATGATGCTGATGATGCTGATGATGCTGATGATGCTGATGATGATGATGATGATGATAAACCTAATCTTAGTAACACATCTAAAGTCCAGATGTGGCGCATCATTTGTTATTGATAAGATACGGACGTCTTGTTCAATTACATATATTTCCCAGTCTTCACTTGGCATTCATGTTCACAGTTATCTGCGAGCAGAGCTGAACGTTGCTAATCTCGTCTGGTCAGATGTTTGGGTAAATACCTATTCCATTGATATTCCGCTGTCTTATTCTTTATCCTCGCTTGCCGTATCATAATTTGTTGCCCGTGCACAATTGGTTGAAGTTTAAGGTTTTTTCTGAGACATTCTTTCAGTGTTCGTAGTCGCCAACACAACTCTCATCGTCACGTCACATCCATCTTTTTCCATTTTGCCTAAGTTTCCTAATCGGATGGCTGATTTCGGCAAATTTTCTGGGGATTTTGCTGTAAACACACCGAACTGCTCGCTGGATCAACCGCGGAATAAAAGGGGGCTTCGATAGTACTCGAATTTTCCGTCCTAAAATATACAGTACGGCCAATGTTTGTTCCGACGGATAACACGTCTAACTCCGCTAATCGTCACCACGTCAGGTCAGAATACGGGCACAAGATGTTACTGCGTTCCGAAAGAAAACACGTGTAACAGAACACAAGGCACATGGGCATACGTAGGATACTTGTTGACCTACAGATTTTATCGAATCGAAGAGTTGAAGGATAGTCATCAAAAACAGTAGTGGAAGTCACCAAGTAAGCAATAAATATAGTGGACTAGAGATCGGGTAGGTAAAAATACTCAAGATTACTTCGTAATTGATCGGGATCATTATGTCCATTCTGTTTGAAGAGAAAAGAGGAGATTTCCTTCAGGTTCTGTCTGGCTTATCGTTCACATTTGGATGCGAAGCTGTTCTGGCGTCATCTGGAAATGACGCTGTTTGATTCACTTTCGTTTGTGTCTGAATTAGTTTTCAATCCCTCGGACACCACCCTCTCTTCTGAGGACGCTATTCGTTGCAACACAAACCGCTTTAGAGACGTCCTAATATTTTTGTCGTGCTTCGCGATCGTTCTGTGTATTAGTATATCATCTGCAGTGGACGCCGACCCCTCGTGTTTGTCGAGTTCCTGGATTAAACACTTCGGACGAATTCCTTCAGTCCAAACGTTCCGCGTAGCAATCATAAATGACCAAATGTGGTTAGATAACCTGACTATTTATCTAAAATCAGCTGCTTGTAGGTGGAAGATAAGTGAATCGTCTTAAAATATTTAGCCTTATTAGTTCGGACAAGCCGCAACTTATAATCGATACTGTGAAGCGCGATGTTGGGTGTCCTAGGGTAAATGCGTTCGCAAACCCCAATCGATTTCTTCACGTTATTGCAACCTGACAGATCATTCGGTTCGCTCATTTGTGATGATACAGCCAACTGGAGTAGCATATTTAACCGTAATTTTCCCCGGTTGGCTGACGGAACTTTTACGGCACCCTTGATTGCTGACAGATTTACAACACCCGATATAAGATTCAAAACACAGTCAGTCAGAAGAGTACTGATTGAAAACATTAGGTTTATCTAACACATGAAATGGTAATGATTGAAGTCTACAGAATCCAAGGTCCGTGCAGCATCCGAACTCAGGATATATTTTGAACATTTTTCCACCTTGAGAATCAGATTGTTACTCGGCATACCTGTTTTTCCCAACACCGATACTTTTACTCCGCTTCACATTTATGGCTGACTATCGCAGGACTTTATGTTCAACGTTCGAGGGAAACTTGTCGGTGTGATGTTAACAAATGCGTCGCATCCTAATTGGCATCACTGTCGTCTTATTTCAGTATGAAGTTCGGCGTTACTCCGTCCCGAACATCATTCAGAATCCTTTGGATTATCAACTCGTCGCTGATTGGCTGGATAGAGAACGATTGTCGTTGCTTGGCAAAATGGCTTATCTCTTCCTATTCCCTGCAGATTTTCTTAGCTAATGCATGTTCTGCTTTCCGTCATTCGTGCTTCGCGTTACAACCCGACCGGATGATATTGTGAACCACACACATGCCTGACAACTCTCATTGAGTTTCGTTGTCGTTGTTAACGTTTCTCACCTTCTGTTCCATTACTGTTTCGTTACAGATATCCATACTTTGACTTTTCCGCTTTAAACTGTTTCTCTATCATTACTGAGGACTGTTCGGTCACGGGACGGGACTTCATACCCTTGCAATACTAGCAGGTACTTACCAGCTCTTTCAAAGCCGTCATGTGCTGGTCGATGCATCTTTCTATATGACAGTTCTTTCAAAAAATCGAAACTTTCCGAATGATTCATTTGACTAACTGGACCAATTTTCTTTTCAGTTGTTTACTTTCGTGCTTAAGTGATTCATTTATCTAGTCTCAGCGGTGGTCAAATTCATCAAGGTCTGTCTATCTATGTCTCCAACGCGCTGTTGAAAGATTACTACTCATTGTTCCTTCGATCCTCCTGACAAATCACTCAGCACAGGAGTGATCAAATATTTGTCTCCACATCCGCCTTTTTTCCTTCAATCGCATACAGCGCTTCTTGAAGAACGATTACAACTGCACACAATGAATTGATTTGGAATCTATTTGTAGGTTTTTGCCCTCTAACCCCATATTGCGCACTTGACTAAAGCGTCGAATAATCAGAAGAACAAAAACTTAGGCTACATAAGATAATCCCAGTTCACTGGAACAGTACCCTTTTATAGAAAAAACAGTTGTATGAAAACTCCAAGTTGTCGTTAATGCCGGTTTTGATGAATCACTTCTTTACTGTACTCCACATCCTTGGTTCAGTCCGTTCGTTTTCTTAAATTCTTCAAACAGACCTTCAAACAATCAAACAGATTGCCATAGTTATCAGCTGATCGCTGTTCTGAGGAACTTGCGTTGATTGACATGTCTTCTGTCCTCACATCGGCGTTGGCAAAATTACTGTTCAAATTCAATCTCAATACGCTATGCCGGTGAAATCCACGATGTCACAGACCTCTGGACGTTTGATTTTCATTCAGAGGTGCTGGTAATAAGAAGCTTCCATTTTCGGTGGATGAACAATGATTGAGCAGTTCGTGTAACTCATATTATTTGACGTTTTGAGCTCAACCCTGTAGGTTATGAACAGCCGAGTTGGTGAATGTACTACCTCTGGAATGGGACTTGTACATCATCTATCCACGCACATACTTGACACGTGTAGTGCACACAGATCGTTACGTTTGCTTAAATCGGCTGATTTCCTTTATTTTGAACATTGTCTATGGGAGTGCATCTTGGAAACTGTGGCGACTTTGGTCTATGGCAGCATCGTCGCTGGAGAATGTACAGTCAATCAACCCACAAAGGTTTTCTGCGAGCAAAGCGGCGGTCATTCAACGCCAGTCGGTCAGAAGATCGAGCAACGGGTACATGGAGTATGCTTGCAAGAGATTAGTAATTAAAACACCTCATTCGAACGCGTCTGTTTGAAACAGCTCTGTCAGTCTAATCAAGACTGTTTGGATCATAATAATGAAGTGACCCATTGGGGCCAGTTGGGCAGCTGGTAACGCAAATCCTGTTGCTTATCTGTAAGGAATGGTTTTGTTTTTCTAGTGAACTGAGATCACTTTGTGACGTTTAAACTTTCGTTCGTACTCTGCTGAATTCTTTGTATGTTGCAAACTATTTTCATTTTTACATATACGCAATCATTTTTGAGAGAATCACAATTGAGTTATCCTTTTTTGCACGGTACATTTTAGTGCTGTTGAGAAATACACGATGTTTCCGCTGCTTCGCAAATTCAGTTCACGCAAACACTGCAAAAAAGTAGCCGGTTTTGCTGATATCGAAAGTCATGAATGAGTGATCCGTAAAATATTTGTGCTGCGATTATCAATTAGACATAAATTCATTTTGGTACATGTTTGGAGGTTAGGTGTTACTGCCACTTTTAGTACATTTGAACTCTCTGATTGGGATCATTTTGGGGTTTTTAAATATGCACTTGTTTGTTTCTGTGAGTTCTACTCTGTTTTTTATTTGTTGTGTTATGTGCATTGCAAAACTTGTTTCAGTTTGATTGACATATGTACTAAATTGTTATTCTCTATACATTTATAACGAATGGCAAACCATCTCCTTGATTCATGGTGGTTTGAATTGGACCAAACTGTTTCTTATATCTTTACTTCTTCTTTTCCTCATTCTGAAGGGCCGTATTGTTGTTGGTCACATGATTCAGAACGATTTCGCTGTTCTCCGACTGAAACATCCACCTCAGCTTGTTCGGGATACAGCACGTGCACCTTTTGCCAAAGCTTTGGCCGGCTTTCCCACTGAGAACATCATTGGGTTACGGGCTCTGACGCTTCGACTTTTCGGTGAGTTATCACATACTGATGATTACACTTTGCTGTGTTCAGTGGGATCATGTGAGTTACGTAACTTTAGTACCAGTTTTGCTATTTGAACTATTCGGTTCCTATAAATCTGCAATGCACGTAGAAGCTAAAAGTTAACATTGCTGAATGGAAAATGGGTGATATTGGGTTGTAAACATGAAAACTTTGCATCACATCCATACGATTGCTGTTGTGTTAGCAGTAGTTCTCGTTTATCGGTCATGAATATTATTCAGCCAGTGAGAATTGAGTGGATGGACTGCGAGCCTGGTCGTATCGCATGGAGATCATGAGCCGCCAATTTGCTATACTTCCCCATGTGGACATCGTGATTAAAAAGTGAGGGATATGCCATCTTTTCTGTATCCTTACTTATTATATCATTGTAGTATATTTCTGAGGACTGGTTAAATGCCAGTTTTGTGGTAATGAAACTTATTCAGTCAATAAAAAGTGAATGGGTGAACAGAACAGATTAAGAACGTGGAACAAGATGTGTCACTATGACAGAAGGAAAAAACCTTTTCATCCGTTTTACATTGCAATCAAATGTTAATTTTTTTTTGGATTTTTTCTAATGTTTCGCTATTTTTTCTGTTTTACGGAGGAAGTGTGTGTGTGTGGTAGAAGCTGCAGCCAATGTTAAATTGGGAAATATTACAGTCTTGCCGCATTCCGCTGAAGGCGGGGAAGTGTGACTACTGATTCCTCAATGGTTGGTCTACGGGTTTCTTGTACTTTTCTGAAAAGTGGTTCGACTATCAATTCTTTTCGGTATGAGGGAAAGTTTTCAGTATTTTAAACCTTGGAGAACAGCATGAGTTGTTTTTCAACGACAACTTCTTTACCTTCCTGAAAAAAGCACGAAAAATAACGTTTACACCAGATGTCTTTTCGCTTACAATTTTCGTTCATTTCGCTTACTGCTGTAATTTGAATGAAAGGTGCACTATCTCATACATACACAACTTCTTCTAGCTTCCAGTCCTACCCGTGAGTATTATGTTGGGGGCTGTCTTTTTTCAGATACTGCAGATAATAGCAGATAATTCCGTTGATTAAGCAGACAGGATATACGAAGATGCGATGAAACTTAACAGAAAAATGTCGGCAGTCTTATAGGTGCGGACCTACTATTAACTGCGACGCACTCTTTGTCGAAAAGCGATGTGGTTAACTGTGCACTCTCTATTCCGTTAGGCGTGTTGCCTACTGAGGCAGTCAGTTTTCATAGCGCGTGCTCACCTTATCACATGATTACTGTACGGTTTCTTCCCAACTTCACCAGGCGTATCAATTGATGCGCAGTTTGACGTTCGCCATTTTGGCATACAGAGTACATAACCCAGTCACCGTAGACTGTATTTCCACTACGTAAGTTGTCTGTGGAAGATTTCCCAGATCCGCGCCAATGAACTATCCTTTTGCTTACAAACTGGGTTACTTATCTGATGGAGAGGCTGATTGTTAAATATGGGGAGCTTATATACATCATCGCATATGTGCGCTGGATTTCTGATGTTCAGTGCACAACACAACGCACAGACGCATTGTTGGTCCTCTTTTCAACTGACCTGTGAATGTCTGTGCGTTATTATGAGCGACGAAGATTTGCGATTGCACCACGTGCCTTTTGATGTAGCTAGCCGACTAGGTGATATAACCTGGGCAATGTCACAAGCAGCTTGTTCGCAATAACAAAGACATGCTAAGAGATAACCCAACCTTGTAACGACGTCAAGTTTTGGAGCTGAAAGGGACATACCATACAGATCAGTCTCATCGTTTAACTGGTTGGACATTGTCTCCAGAAGAACAAAACAGGGGTTTGTCATCCGCATATTCAATATCAGTCAGTTAACTACTTGATAATAGCTCTGCTTTGAGATTGTCAGAACATTCGGGTGTTGCTTGCAAAGTATCATCTGTCATAGAGTTGAGAGAAAGCGAGGAGACCCCTATCGAAGACCATTTGGTATATAAAACGCTCGAGATAGCTTTCCTTAACTTACCTCTGCACTCGAAATGGACGTACGATGATTTAAGAAAAATGGCATGCTCCAGTGGAGAACCATTTAATTGAAGTGACTTCACCGAATATGTCCGACAGACTATCCAAACGCAGCCTTTAAGTCTAAAAATGTCACGACCTATTTATTTAAAAAGACGTGCTGATGCTTCTTTGTCTGTCGCGAAGTTAAGATATGACTTTTGCACTTGCGACCATGCCGGCTGTTCTATCTGACCGCTTCCCATTGATCTGTTTGGTATCGTTGTGGCCGAAAATGTGAAAGTCCTAGTGAGCACAACCCCCGGATCAACGCACTTAACAAGGCTGATCACTACGTTAAAAAAAACGGAAAAAGTCTAATTGATGACGCCTTGTTTATAGTGAGGGATGAGTCCCTCCTTAGTGCATATCGGCTACGGTAACGTGATTGAAATTTAGAATGCATTTTCATTGTATTTCAATACTTATATGTAGTCCATCGTTTATCCGCACATCGGGAACAACATTAGTTTTTCATGTCCCGATCACCCTTGTGTAGTCTTTCTAGTGATCCGTAGCACAAACGGTACCTAGCTCCGGTTAATCACCAAACAAATTTTTCCGTAAGTAATCTGCACTACCACTAAACCGCGTCGACACTTAGTACAGACGGTGTGATCAGAATGCAACGACAGTAACGAGGGATGGCCTATCGATTCGAAAGTTTGGTTTAATCATTGCGATCATTGCAGGATCGGCAGAAAAATGATTGTATTCAGCGATCGGGAACAGACAATGAACTAACTCGAGTGATCGGAATTGTCACTGGAATTTTTTTTCGTTTTGAGTCCGATCTGTGATTTGGTTTTTTTTTGAGTGCCACACGGCAGACTCGGGTAACTTAACGATACATCTATTACACTTGACCCAACATGTCTAGCGAACACAAGCATCAAAATTGTTCACGAGAACAGTTTCCGCCATGTCCACATTCATCCTGCACTGTCATTCTGAAAGTTCGTAAGGTTTCAACCCCTCCTTGGGTGACCGAATAACCCAGTTTGAATTCAACATTTTTTTATGCAAAATTTACCCCGCTGTGTTCAGCTCACTTCTGCCACCGAGATACAGGTGCACTTATACCACTTGGATTGCAATGGGCTTCTTTGGAATCAAACTTTTTATCACGGATAACAACCATTTGATGTGCACCCACATTCTTATCGTGGTGATTGCATGCTTTTTACGTTTAGTTCTCCCAGCAACTGTATTTCGTAGTTTTTCTATTTCCCGCTACTGTGCAGTGCTGCATGTTTACTGTTGAGCCTATCGCCTACGAATATGAATGAACATTTCACTTCCATTAGTGAAAATCTCTCAAACTGAACCTCTGTGCTGTTATTAAGAGAACTGATCTACAAGAGACAGCAGTTGTAACCTACCTCTAGAACACACCACCACTTCTGTCCTTTTGTTCTAGTTGGCGGGGAATTAAGACGGATATTATATATTATTCTGTTCTCAAAAGCGTTGCTTTTTGCAGAAAACATTAAAGTAGTGGGAAGGAAGATATTTTGATGATAAGTCTGGAGTGTATATGTTGAATGAAAACTATGATATCGAAGTTATTTTCACCACAGCTGGTGTAACGTGTGTGTGCAAAAGTACAGGAATTCGGTTGCCCCACTGACCGTTTTTGATGTATTACTTTCAACTCATTTTTGTACGAACTGTGTTGCAACCTTCGCTAGCGGTTTTAGGAAACTATAGTAGAATTTTCTGTTACGGACCATCAAGTAGTTGTCATGGTTTTTTAGATGAAATTCCCTTACGCGTGCCGTTCAAGGACGTTCATTTCCGTCGAGCTGTTGTACAGACTTTCCGTTATCATACAGCATCTGTTTTTCATTATTCGGAACAGAACAAGTTTTCGTTTGAAAGTCCGTCAGTTTGTGAGGATGACTCAGTAGATGGACTTTAAGGGTTTCGATTCGAACAGTATTCTGGTGTTGCTTGATAGCTAGATTTCGTTTACACGATGTGATGCTTACGAATCATCCTCTACACGCTTCTCGTGCAGTATATCGAATAGCTCTCCCAAACCGAGGTCAAAACGATCCACTCAGCTTTGATAGAAAGCTCATCAAAAATGTGGAACGCAAACATTTCAATGGGTTAGACTGATGAGTCATAGTGAATGTATTCCTGCGAATACACATGCTAAACTGCGCTAACTGGTGTGAACTAAATGATGAGTACGGAAGTGGTCGTGTCAAATTCCATTCGACAGGTTCGATAGTTTGTCGATCCACCGATGCAACCAGGTCGGACTATTACGACACATTGTGCTTTCTGTCGACTGGAATGTTGGACTGTTCGCGTCGTAATAGTGTTGAGATCCAGTCTAAACCCACGATTTGCCGAGTGTTGCCTATTGACTAAACTGAAACACATCAAATGCACTCTAATTCCATCTAAACTAAACTAACTCATTTGTACGATGTAGTATCATGAAGTAGGGGGAGGGTGATATATTTATTAATAATATCTCCGTACGTTTATGGCATGATATAAGTTGATCGTCCCTTTCGAACCCTATTGTTACATTTATTACATTTCTCCCACTGATGGTATCGATGTCACTGTTGGCGAGTTGTGCGCTTCAACGGTCTTCTTCCGCCATATTCCTATCTCATAGTTTGTTCAACATGCTGCAAATGTTGCCCGAATTATCTTCGCTTTCTCAAGGATTTCTGTAACTGTAATCATAACGTTGGTGCATATGCTGCATGTTCTCTTTCGCTTAAGGAGTTTTGCTTTGAGTCCAACAGACTACCATAAATCTGATGCTGACGCTTTTCGTTCCTCATCAGATGTACTATTTTCAGGCTTTCTAGGGCTTCGTAGGGTGGTAATTTTCTAATCCCTGCCTTGATGCACATGCCTTCCGCTTGTATCTTTACTTGCTCTGTAAGTCAACGTTCGAACGTATTCCATCAAACAGATATTCTGGAGCTCGATTTCGGCCTCGTAGATGATTGGGGGGTTTGATTGACGAACATCCACTGATTTACGCTTAACCGGTCGTTGGTTTCCCGCAACCCAATCTCTTGATCACTTAGCGTCTACGACATCCACCCATGCTTTAGCTCGGGTAACGATTTCTTTTTGTACCTTACCATAAGGGGTGGTGGATCACCAGAACTAATGACAACGTCTGCTCCTAATTATCTCCCTTAGGCGCTAACCACTCCTTGGTTGCCCATTTGTTCCCCTCAGTCATGCAATTTGATTTGAAATAATTTGGTGTTGTTCAAACTGATTTGATATTTGTTCTATCTAGACCTTTTCACTTTCGAAACAGTTACTCGAAAAGATTGGTGTGCTTTATGGAATGCCAGAATATAAGACGATATGGTTTAACATGTTCTGTATTAGTTTGCACGCTCTTCACGCCTATCCATCACCTTGGTCCATCTTGTTAAACGCTGTGTCATAACAACGGTTGCTGCAAGTGATTACCAAAATGGAATTTAACACATCCACTGGCCATAATTCTTTTATTTCTTTGAGGCAGACTGATTGAGTTGGGTGTTGATTGGAATAATTAATTCTCTTCAATTGCTCCTTTGGCATTCCATGACAAAAGTCGTGGCATCGTAACTTGTTAATGGCAGACCACGTTCTCTCTGGCCGTTACCAGAAAAGTCACTGACTTTGTTCACTGTTATTGGATAGTTTTTCCCATTATGCGTAAATATATCGAACGTCACCTTCTGTCACGGTCTGTCCCATACTTCACGTAACATCACTGGTTTTTTTGTTTGATGGGCGTTGCATTTCCATCGCACTGGACAGTTGGATGCATAATCCCGGATTTGACTTGACATATCGTGGTCTAACTCACGCAGTCTCTCTGCTCATCATGCTTTGCCATAACACGCAGGGCCAACAGTCGTTTCTCACCCAAGAATTTTTCGTACAAAGTATGGCTGATCCGTTTGATGACAAGTGGACGTAATCATTTTAGTTAGGTAAAACGATAGAAGTCATGCGGATAACGCTTAGTAACGTCAGAGTCGGTCTGGTGTGTTTAAACAAGCGAATTGATGTTTTATCGAACAAACCCTAACAGTTGAACAACATCCATACCGAGCATTGACATTACGTTTTCTCCGACACTAATACATTCCGAGGTTCCTGCCACTTCTGTGGCTGCGTTTTATGGTTACCTAACTGTCGACGATCAGGTTGGCGCGATAGCCTTTCCATTCTTTCGTCTCGTTTCATGTTGCTAATTTGTCTATTTATGTGGACAGTTATGCCAAGACTGTGTCCACTTTGATTGAGCGGGAACATGGAGCACTTCAGGTGAGTTCGACCTCAGACTTGGCAAGTTTCTTTCTGTTGTGCGTGTCTGCTGCCACTAGGCTGCGATTTTTTTAAACGTGGGTCCGTTTGTTCTTTGTTTCTAATTTTGGATCATTTTGTATCTGGTTTTAAGTTTCTTTTCGATCACGACGTTTCCATTGAGAGTGTAGCCTTCTTCACTTTTACGTATTTCAGTGCACTGCAATTACAAATGATTTTGCTATCTTTAAATTAACGATGTGAGCTATATTTTATGGATCACACGATGACCCCTTTCCGAATGATTGAATGATATGTGCAGTCGGAAACATTGCATGACTGTGCCATTTGCCTGAGGTCCGCGCTATAAGCGTCGTTGGATCTACGGGTATTCGACTGTGGCCAAATGACGGAAAGCGTTTGTCGGTCTCGTTTGCTTGACTTTCGGAAAAATTTCCGTCCAGGTTTTTAAATCGTTTTTATCCTCTGCGGGATCGATATATATTATTCAAACCACCCACTGAGCTTCGTGTCCAGGCAGCTTCCGGAACATGGTCAGTTGATGTGACTTAGATTGTTTCTACAGCCGAATCAATATGGCGACGTTATGGCTTTTGGTCTTCCTTCACCCTTAACGCTTGATCAAAGCGTTCACATTCATGTCCAGCGGCGCGATAGTTGAAATCGCGGCTTATTCACTGCTGACCATCATTCTGCTTGCTGGTTCCCTTTTCTCTTCTCATCTCCCTTTTGAATGACCCTGTTGCGGCGTCACATCAGTTGCTGGGATCCGGTCGTAATCTCTTTCGACAAAAGCCAGATGTGTGTTCATAGCGCACACTATCGCTCATTCTTCACTAGTCGACTGTTTGTTCGAGTCGATTGGATAAGTCATCATTTGTGTTGTGTTCACAGTGTAAATTTTTAATCTACTGGTGTTTTTCGGTCTGTTAGCTCTTTCCCGTCTTCCGGTTGATTGCACGATTTACTTGTGCTCCATCGCATCGACCAGTGTACATCGCTGCCTGGTCGTCGTGTCGTTGAATTGTTGATGGTTGTACTTGACTTTGCTGACTAGCCTGAATTTGAGCTCGTCAACAGTTTCAACTACCCTTGCGTATGGTTAATAGGGATCAGCTTCCATTTCTGACTGATGGGTTTTTCGCTTGAATTCCCGAAATATGCTGGCAAAAGACATTGTTTCGTCAGTGTTTCCGTCGGTCCTGCCAACAGTATCAACGCGCCTACTCCGTCTTACATTTTACGCATTTCAATTATAACACCATTTAATCGTATATCTTACGCATGAGTTCTGAGTGCTTTCACTTCTGGAGGTCGGCTTCTTGCCAAGTATTCATCCATTTCTCATATTTCTAAGTCTCTCCCTACCGCTACTTGTAGTTCATACAGAAAACTGACGAGACCAGTGGGATTCCTGATGGAACAATCCTAAAAACAAACGCGAATAAGAACTGATATTCTCATCGACGTAAATAGAGGAACTGTCCCAATCCGTATAGTTTTCTCTAGCACTAGTTGGCTCAACCCTGACCAACCTTGCTGCCGAGATATACTGTTTTTTGTATCATAATCTATGACTTGAAACTGCTGATCTGTGAACCGGCCAAACGACCAAAACATTCGTTATATTAACACATTTGATAGTGGTTAATCTCCGCATATGAAAACGTTGGGTATTGCATCCAAGATTTTGAGCATCAGTCGTGTAATTTAAAAAGAGGCGCATGATAACCCAGGCAGCACATATTTTCACCGAACAGTGAATGCCGTTTTGTCTCGATCCACTTGCTCAATCGGGATCCACCAATGAATTGACCGTAAGACAAAGATTGAACACCTTTACATTCTGCAACTTGTCTGAAGTTCCTGACACCACTGAAACTTCAACAATTTGGCTGTAATCTCACCGAGTTTTCTAGTCAGTACGAAGTTAAAATTTTCACACAAGTCTCTTCGTTATACGAACGGGAATATGAAATAAATTTTTCATCTCGATGTGTCTGGTCGCGCTCAATTTCCTGCTGCGATTTCGTTTGAATCCTTATGTGTTCGAACGGTTTAAATATCCTTTGCTCACGAGTGGTTTATTCTTGGCCCATTCTCAGTTGCCTTAAGGGTTTTGCCAATACTAAATGGTTGCCGGTATTTCTGAATCACCTTACTCGACTGCCAGTTTTCACGAATATATCTTAGCTTACGTTTTTTTTCATCCTGTTCAGGCTGCTTTTCGTTTGTGGAACCATTCGACGTTTTTTTATGAGTTTGTGTTTACACTCAGCCACAATTTCACTAGGTGAAAGATCTCCGATCCGGTTATTGTTCAACCTATTGTGGGCCAAATCGCGAACAACTGTTTGCTGACGTGATTGTTGGCCTGGATATTACACTCTCCCGTGGTACCAATTTCGGGAATAAACGCATTGACCATTCGAACGATCCACGGCCTCTGACCATTCAATGAAATTACAGCCCCTGGGTCGATCATCCGATCGACCCAGGGGCTGTAATTTCGTTCTGCTTCCATCCATCTTTACCCTAGTCTGCACAGTCGTTTTATTCTTTGGACCTACTGCTATACTTTGTGTTCTAGATTAGAAAAACTCCGTAAATAGTTTACTTGACTGCTGTCGTTTTTGTTGAATAAACGAAGTCCTGCCAGTCTCATCCTCCACATCTACATTATGAGTTGTGATGCTCCGCAGTTTCTCATCACCTGTTCACGTCACACCCAAACGCGTCTTCATTCTTCCTTTGAAGAACCTAAGAAGGGTCGCTGATTTCTCACGGTCGGTTTTAACTCCGACCACATTGGCTACATTTTTGATGTAATCCAGGAAGCTCCAAATGTTTGCCCCTACTGACTGTGACCGTTTAACCCTCATGTCTAATTTTAGTCATAGCACCAATTAATTAATTCAGAAAAACGCTATTCACCGCATTCGTTGGCTGACGCACGTTGCATGCTTCAGTTCACCGTGAACTAAGACCTATCATCTGCACAGTACAACAGTCACACTGCGAAATAGTTGTTGATGTTCAGTTGTCACACATAGCACCATTCCTTCGATTGGCTGTCCCTTCTGAGTTTCTTACAGTTCTTTAAATAACCATTTCTCTGCTGCTATTCTGGATCAGTACGGTTCATTCGTGTACTATCATCACGTAAGGATTACCAGGGAGTGACTCGTTCAGATGATCACTCATTTTAGAGTATTTTCCCTCATGTATCACTTCATTATTTAATGTTTCACTAACCTTTGTTGTCCACCTTCTTCTCTGGTTTCCGCCTCTCAGTTCCATTTTGTCCAGTCTTCCTTGCGAATTGCTAATCATTGATTTCTTGTCTCATAGGTGTTCGTATTCAAACTGGGGAACACTGCTCTGTGGAAGATGCTCGCGCCACAATGGCTATCTATCGTTTGGTCAAACAGAACTGGGAATCCGGATTGCAACCTAAGAGCCCTAATCTATCAATCGACAAACCCTCAATCGTTTCTAAGCGTCTGCTGAGCGCCAGCACTTGCGAACTAAGTCCGGCTCTCTTTTCGTCTGTGCGCACATTGAAGCGACCTTACGAACTGTCTGACCCATCTTCGCTCGACTTGAAGTCGTTGATTACGACAAAAAAGTTTGCACCATCACACCACGCAAACCAACCGGTTAGTCCATGCTCTGTAATCCAACGGTCTGCCAGCGTTTCCTCTCTTCTGGACGATGATTTCTGGCCTGACGAATTGGGCGATCTACAGACATAAACCGGATCCATTCTATTCCTTTCTACCCCTTCATCAAGTTCTTTTCGGCTCAACGCCTCGTTTCTATCTTGTTCTTTTGTTCGGACCAGTACATTTTCTTTTCGTTCCCGTATTGCGATGTTCGCCATTTCACTCAGTTTGAAGAAAACTTATCTCAGTTTCACGGAGTATTGTTGATATTCCTCTCCGGGTGTTCTTTGCCCGAAGAATTCTTTGAAAGAAATATATCAAGACATTCTGCTGGATCAAATTATCTCTTTGGTTTAAACATATCAGTGGATCAGTGTGGTAATTCATTTGCTGCGAAGCTTGTGATGAGTAGTGCCGTAATGACGTGTCTCATTAATAAGGGTCAATAAGCACTATCACTGAGTATTCAGACTTTTGATAGATTGTGAAATAAGGATAATGTGTTTTTTCTTATCCCTGGCTGATCTGCTTCCCTACTGATGTTACGTTTAACTGGATCTGCCTTAAGAACTCAGGACCTGCTGTTGTAAATTTCTAAGTTGTGTTCGGTATCGTCTTATTTGTCAAGCTGGAAACGTTGGTATGCATGTTTCACTATGAAATATGTTAGTATTCTAGTTGAACTACAATGTCAACATTGTATGGTGGTATATTTCCCTTTGGACGATATCTTCAAAATTGAGCACTCTCCTGTTGTGGGATGACGTGTTTCATCTGGAACGTTCTAATGAGCGCGCATATAAGACTTGAAAAAGTGGGTTAACGCCAATTATCTACCGAACAAGGTGAAAAATTTTTTCATCACCAAACTAATTTTTTGGCGCCTATTCGGTGTATTCCAGTTTTCTCATTAATACTGCTTATTTACGGTTGATGAACTGTTGACACGTTGCCTAAAATTCCAACTTCAACCTTTTCAAAAATATTTAAAAAAAAACAAGAATTTGCACCAAAATGACCGTTTCCTCTTTTGAACGACCTTCAAGCTCAACCCCTACGAAAGCCATAACTGCCAAGTTACTTTTCTCTAGGCATGCTTCTGAACTGGATGATATTTCTTGCTGCGTTCGTACGTTGCAGTTGTGCTGGTCTACGTGCTATAGCTTACGTCAGTTTTAGACTCAAAGACCAAACTTCTCACTGCCATGTTAGAAAATACCAGTGGCGATCTTACTTTTTGTAAATTAATGTACTCTATTGCATTTTTGTTTGTGATATTGGAACCTGGGGCCTGAACAGTGCTGTTGCAGTGTAATGCTCAGAACTCCTTGCTGGTTAGCTGAAAACAGTAAATCTGACTGAAGTTTATCACGGCAGTATAAACAAAGCGATAGTCAGTCCGCAGGCTTGTGCGATATTTTGCACATATTCTTACTTCCCAATATCTACATTTCCTTACATCCTGAATGCTTTAGCGCCATTTTTCACTATCAAGACTAACAACATCCGGAAATTTTGCTCGTCGAACCGAGGTATCCCGGTTAGTCTGAATCATGTCTATACTTGTGTTCAAGTTCATCCGTTGTTGGTCACAATGGTCTATGAGTTTGGCTGTTCGATGTAACAAGTGCTTAGCCGTTTTATCGACATCTTATCTTAATTTGTGGTCACAATGAGGTGACGTGAATTCATTTTATGGTTGCCTGTTTTTAGAGTAATCTGTTGTCTTCATAGTAAGTTTTCTTTTATCAGTACCAAGCCCTTGCTGAATAAGTGGTCAACGTTCTCCGCCTTTTATTACTCCTCAAACAGCCCCAGGTTTTACACCTTCCATTGTACTGAAACTGCATTATCTGGCCTCTACCCTTTGACAGGACCCGATCCATAAATTCCGTTGACATTTGTGAAGTATACTGCTAGCCGGATTGTCACTTGAAGTTTGGCGATCGTCAGTGGCAGGCTACGACCATATTGTCAGTTTGCGCCGATTAACTTCGCGTTGATCACATGCAAATGAACATGACCGTATTGGCTGTTTGCCTATTCGAGACTGAGTATGGAACCTCAGTGCTGCGTCGGTCGAGAAAATATTGCCGCTTTTAAACGTATTGTTCATAAGAACGTTATGTGACTGTTTATGCATACGAACTCTTTTGAAATTAATGCAAACGTTCACTTTGGCTAAAATGAACAAGAAAATGTTACGGACTGCAGGGTGTTTCGCAATTGACTGTGGACTCAAACACCGTACCGACAGACGGGACGTCTGTGCACCATTTACTTTGCCACCAAATGACATGCATGCGACCTGACGCACTCACTGTTGATTTAATTTGTCTGACTTCCCTTTTTTTCATTCTCCGAATTGCGCGTGTTCCAGGTCCGCCTATAAATTCTATTACATACTCACTGGCTTCAACGGTAACGACGTTTCTAGTCATTGCGGTGTGTGTACTGCGTCAAGAGATTTTATTCTTCAAGATGCCCCAGCCAAAGTTGTGTTGCACTTCGGCCTGTCTGGTTGACTTTGTTTCAGACAGCTTTGTACGTTGAAGTGTCGTTGTACTCCATTCGCACCGCCTGCCTTTAGCAGTTAACGCCGGCTAGAACAAAAAATGCGTGAATATTTGTTTAATCTCAAATGATTTTTCCCAAATGGGCCACAAAGTGAAATTCTCCGCGAAAAGTATCTTATACAGGTTGTAGTGGCGCAATCAACTAAGTGCTAGAAGTTACCAGAAATACGCTAAAACCAAACAATAATTCTGATGGTAAAGAACGGGTGCAAGAGGCATGCGCACAAATAAAGCAGAAGGTGTGTCAATAAAAATAGATCTGCTCACTGAGAGTTGGAGGTCCGTTGAGTTTAATAGGTCATTGAATCGTTCGTTAACGATTAAAAATCGGCGTGATTTTTAATCGTTAACGAACGAGTTACGCGTAGTTCGTAGATTCAATAAATATCCTCAAAATCCAACAGCAGAGATGGTCTATCTTCGAAACTGGATTTACCACGACACTAAGTGAATAAATGCACATGAAAATTAAATCCATCACCTCAAATGTGCGAAATGATCACAAATTGAACAAAGGATGTGCCCGTATAACAGAGTCGACAGTTAGGTACCGCCCAGCATTGGGGAAATATAAAACAGATTCGAGCTCACTCAAACGTGGGTGGGATACATAACGTCTAGCTATAAATCGTCGATTCAAAGCGACATTTTCGAAACGAAAAAGAACGGGCTTATAAGCCCGTTCTTTTTCTATTTAATTAAATAGATCTTTCCACAAACCCTGAGCTCTTCTGATTTCTAATTTGTTTTCGCTACCTCTGGTTTCAATTCAAAATATCGTCAGAAAAGTATCGTGATGCTAGTTCCTAGGTTCGTACACCCAAGGGTTCTCCAGCCTTATATTAGCGCGGATCGGAAGTCTCAGTGAGAAGACGATGAATCTGCAAACAAACTAGTTATTCATTTACTCATCGTTCACAAGCGGACTTCAACGCAACGATCAGGGGCGCTAAGTAGCTGGACGTGAGAGAGCCTTCAGCACAACCGCACGGCAGCCGCCAGAAAGGACGAATGCCGACGGAAATTCCAATCGACCTTCAAAATTCAAACGAGCGTCATTGTGCTTAAGCGGCGTTCCTAATGGTAGTAGCTAAAACATTGTTATCCTAGTGAATGTAACCTCCAATGGTAGAGATGGCGCGGACTCATTATACAACTACGAGTAGAACGGCGGTACCTACTCCAACACACTAACTTTGATGCCAGCAGTTCGTAGTAAATTTACATTCATAAGATAATGTGAACCAGCGCGGCGGTACTGACAAGGCAACTCTCACGTAGCAGGGAGTTTAGAATTTTGGGGACGTCGAAGGTGATCTCACCACAGGGGATAATTGTCTTCTAACTCCAATAGACAACTGCAATTTTTCTAGTTCCAGCTTCACTGATCAGCTCAGATAAGGGACGCCTCCACTTCAAACCAGCACCCCAAGTGGCTTGTATTGTACCACCTGCAGTTCCACTCACACACCACGTATCCGGTGTAAACCCGAGGGAATAAGACAATTGGTATGTGAGTGAAGTCTTTTTATCCAGCCGGTCAATGCGGGTAGTCAACTGAATGGCTAGGAAGAAAAGGAAACCCTTCTCTTTCGGAAAATGAGCAGAGAGACCGCAATGACAAGAACTATACTGAGGAGGAAGATGTAAAATGTGATACAAGAAGCACCTCAGTATACGGATGCGCGTTGTTGTATTCCAGAGAGAATAATAATGAAAAACAAAATTCACATTAGAATACGAACTGGACAGGCAAACGATTCATCGTAAAATACACCATCGTAGCTGAGGGAAAGAATGGGTAGAAGACTGCAGATGCCCAAGTTTCTGGAGAGACGAGATAATTAGTTACCAAACGACCATGGTCTTCGTCGATGCAATCATCAACAGAAGTAGTATGGATATGTTGATATAACCTACCTGAGTCTAAAGTACTTGTCGTCTCATCGCCGACAGCGCACTACGAGTATGCTAGTGACTTACCAATCCAAGACAATCAGCGCATTCGCGGCTTCACACATAGCAACGCCACGACCCATGGCATCAATGGTTCTCTCGCGAGTTTTCGTTCTCGGCTGTGCAATAGCTGTTCGTTGAACTCGCGGACGCCCGTACGAAAGGTATTTATCCAGACCATCCGGCATCTAAAATCAATGTTGCAACGTGAAACACTTACCTGCACAGCATCCTGGTATCTTCGCTTTGGACCACCAGGATTTCGCTTACCTGATCTCAGTTGTCAATACAGGATCTACTCTGGAGCACGGCCATCGTCTATCTGACGGACGTGACCCAGCCGACAAAGTTGATTCAACATCAACAAGGCTTGCACACCGTTCATGTTCGCCCGTCGCAGTACCTCGGTTTCGGAACCATGTTCGACCACCTACTACCCAAGATGAGTCTTAAACATTGCAAGTGAAAGCGGCTTAGATAACGCACGTCCCGCTTACACTGCCGGACAGCAGTATGAACAGCACTATTGAGCGCTAGACAAAGAGCTTAATGCTCGGCCTCAGGCTGTGGTTCGTCAAAGCTCCTTTTCCTGGACGTCCGAAAGCAGATTAACCTTAGCAACACGGGCTCTTAAGTCGCGGTCCACAGACAAGTTGCTACCAAAGTTGCAAAAATTCGCGCATTGATGCGAATTTGAGGTGGAGGTGTACAGACAACACATCCGCCTGGAGAAGGTTGAAAGAAAGAAAATGTCCCAACTATGTTGATATCCAATTCAAACTTGGATGCCGTGGACATGATGGCCGTTGTCAGGCCATGCAATTCTTGTTCACTGTTTGCCAAGAATGCGCTGTCATCTGCGAACAAAAGCATGTGCATCGTTAAGGTATGTAGCCAAGTTTGAGCAGCCGAACGTCGGATATTCTGCAGGTGCCCATCCGTCCGGCATTCTACTTCAACACCGTCCTCCTCAGAGTTCTGAAAAGCAAGTGTTGGCATGGCATTCAAATGTAAACTAAATAAGGATGTGGCCAGGACACACCTCTGTTTCGCACCGATGTCAATGTGAAAATCATGAAAACTCGGTCCACAAGGCTGCACTTTCGCCCTCATGCCCTGTTGTATGTGTGTGTGTGTGCATACATCACATTCACCTCGTACCTGATTGGCTACTCACACACTCGCGTGATACACCGTGACTATGATTGGTCCAACTCTAACTCGTTCACTGTTTTAATGTCACGTGTTATGTCTGTGGGTCAGATTATATACATGCTGTTTACGCTCGTTACGATTGCTTTGCGTTTTGCTTTACGATACAACAAATGGCGTCGCGAGCAATGCTTACTTCATTGAATGCACCTACGGCATTTTGGATGGATCCAGCAATAATTCCAAAGCCAGATTCATGGATTACTTGGAAAACGACGTTTACGGATTACTTGGATTTGCTCAATGTGTTAAATCCGACGTTGGACCTTACAGAGCCAACTAAACTAAAACTTCTTCGCAATCATCTGGGTACGGAAGGGCAGTGGCAATTTGACATTCGTTCTCTGCGTCATAAAACCACCCTAGGGGAGGCTTTAAACACTATTGACGAAATACTAGGGGCGGTTACCAACGTATACGCTTCCAGATTTACTTTTTCCTGCATCATTCAGCAAACTGGAGAACCACTGGAAGGAATCATTTCTCGACTTATAAGAGCCATCCGTCCGTGTGAGTATCCTAAAATACCTACTAAGAAACTGGAAGACTGCATGCTCATACAACAGTTTACCTTCGGAGTACAAAATGAAAAGATTCACGAATCTCTCTTGACTGAGGACGCATCCAGATTATCTTGGCAGAAGGCCTGTGAAATGGCCCGTATTAAAGAGCAAGTTCAATCGCAATGTGAATTGTTCCCACAGTCGCCACAACCGGTATCACTGATCAGAAATTTGAAGCCGTCAGCTGCTTTTCAACCTCTTGGAAAATGTTTCCGTTGTGGATCAACGAAACTTCGAGCGAATAACCTAGAATGCCCAGCAAGAACTGCGAAATGGTCAAGTTGTTCTAAGATCGGTCATTTTGCAAAAGTTTGCCGTACGCGCTCGGTACATGCGCTAGAAGGAGGTACAGCTACTGAGCCAGAAGAACTTCCTACCGTTAAAACAACTTATGCTTTACGTTCTGACGAAAATGTTACTGTTTCTACGTCTGTTACAGAACCACGATTACCACGTTCTGATGTTCGAGCCATTTATCTTTTAAATTCGGCCTTAAAACTGCCTCTTGAAATGGAACTAGACTCTGCATCTTCAATATCTATAATTCCCTATTAATTTTATGAACGTCATTTCAAACATCTACCAACGGTTTATAAGTTTGACAGCTACTCTAACGCACCCTTCGAAATGAAAGGACTTATATTACTCCGATTGTGTGTTGAACTTTCTACACCTGCTTCTGTTGCTGTGTATATATGCAACACTGACAGAAAACCATTGTTAGGTCGTAACGCAATGGTTGCTCTGGACCTGGTACCTTCTGTTGAACGTATGACAGTAGCTTCTATTGACGTGCCACTATTGCGTCATAACTACTCACAGTTGTTTGCTGGTTCAATTGGTCGTGCAGTCAACGTGGCCCACCAAACTCGTCCAAAATCGGATGCAAAACCGCACTCTATATCACAGCCGCGACCGATACCTCTCGCAAAGCGGGATGCAGTTTCTGCCGCTATCAATTCGGTGCTTCAAGCTTTATTTACTTACCGCACCGGCCACCATAAAGCGACCGGAAAAACGCCTGCTGAAGTTGTGTTCGAGAGAGCTCTACGTACGAAACTCAACGCAGCTCACTAACCTGCAAATGAAGGCAAACCTACGGAGCTGCTCCGGAGAGAAACTTATCAAAAGACGTTTGCTAGGTCAGCAAAAACTCTGACACGCGGAACATCTGTTCGCTTAAAAAGCCAGTCGCACAACAAAGGGCAAATAAGCTTTTCATCCCCGGTCTCCATAAAGCGTACTCTCGGACCCGGTACATACGAGTTGGATAACAATAAGAAAGTAAATCAACGTCAATTATTTGCTGGACGATTGACTCAAGAAGTCACCTTACCTTTACTAACGGAGCAAGCCGTTGGAAACCCCCAAATCCTCGCCGTTCATCGCGGGCTCCGAAGTCGATCGACCGTTTCATCGACGCCTAATTCGAAACTGAACTGTATGTGTGTGTGTGTGTACATCCATCACGTTCACCTCGTACCTGATTGGCTACTCACACACTCGCGTGATACACCGTGACTATGATTGGTCCAACTCTAACTCGTTCACTGTTTTAATGTCACGTGTTATGTCTGTGGGTCAGATTATATACATGCTGTTTACGCTCGTTACGATTGCTTTGCGTTTTGAGTCACGATACAACATGCCCGCATGCAAAGGTCTAATCAAATTGACGAATTATCTGTGCATCCAACATTACAAAGCACCGTCCCCAACGCTTCGCGGCTCACAGAATCGAAGGTCTTGGTTAGGTCTACGAAGAGGACATACAGAGGCTGGTTTAGCTCCCGGCATTTCTCCTGAATTTGAGGTCGATCGTACTCCGACCTACCGGGATTCCGCATTTCTTCTCATGAACATTGGCAGCCAAGACTTCCTTCCAAGAGAATTCTGGCCTGTATAACTCAGTAGACTCATGGCATGATAACAACAATGGCAACGGTTGTTACCTTTAACGTTGGACAAGGGTGCGGTAGGAGCATCTTCGGATTCTTGCGACATCACATCGTGCTCCCAGATGGAGTGGACTGGCTGGAGCAGTGCATGATTCGGATTCCATTCGGCATCCTCAAGGATTTCACATGCTGATCCTCACATGCAGCTTTTCCACTGAAAAGTTGTTTGATCGCTCTTTGCAACTTTAGCTGAACCGGAGCGAGAACAGGTGAAAGCTTGATGGACTGTCACGGCAGACCCTTCATGGCCACCCAACCAGTGGTAACATGACGATTGAGTAGGCTACCGGGGTGTTTGTATCAGACCTTCATGATGTCCTCTGGCTGAGTGCAAGAACAGCCGGTGCCTAACTCTACCAGTGCCTTAGTAGCTCGGATCGTTGGACCGAAGATCGCTTCAAGCGAATCATGGAATTCCTTATGTTGTCGATGATATGCAAAGCCCTACGTTCGTTCCCCCCGTTTCATCCACCAGTTTTTCTCGATTCCGCGGACACGTTCGGTCAGTAGACGACGGAGAGTCAGGAACGTGGCCTTCTCCACTTCATTGCTCGCATCTAACGTAGAAGCAACAAACGCGGCGCCCTTTTCTCGTACTATTCCAGAGATAGCCAAAGTGTCGTTGAACCAGTCTGGACGTTCCTCACGTTCCATATCGATAGTCTCGGTGGCTGCCGTCGTGATCCGTTCCTTGATGAATTACCACATACCCTCTGGAGCAACGGATACAGGAGCGTCCCGCGGACGGACGGCAACTGCACACTGAAAAGCAGTCTTCCTCTCGCAGTTCTTCAGTCGTTTGATATTCAGCTTTTGCCGTTGTTCAGAAGATCTACAATAAACAGGCTTGCGTACATGGATAAATAATTTAATCTCGACCAGTCTATGATGGGTGCTACATTCAGCGCCGCGTATCACTTGCGTGATACGCACTTCACGAACGTCGCGCTGTCACACGATCACGTAGTCAAGCAAACAGTGATGACCGCTTCGTGAATGAGTCCGCGTTGCGATGTCGCTCGCGTTATGAATGCTGACCGTAGACCGTAAGTTTCTCAGCTGTCGTATTCGGGGAAATTATTTTCCCGGAAGAAATCGTTTCATTGGCTTGGTAGCTGATGCAGAAACTGAAATCATCGAATATTGCGTCGTGGCCTCATATCTGTTTGTTTTAACTGACCGTTAATTAAAACCACCTTCTCGCAATTGGTTTTTGAAAACTGGTATTGTAATAGGCTGAAAAGTATCCACAGGGAGTAAATGTGTGTATGAGTAGACCGTTAAAATGTGGGCTTCAGTAAATTCCGAAAGGCAACTGACAGAGTGTTTTAGAACACATGAAATGAGCCTATTTTGCTGTTGGAAATAAGTTTGTTTTAATGTGTTAAACATTTTTATAAGAGGCTTAAAGGAACTGCGATATTCCGATTAAAAATGTGTTAACGCGAGGTAGCTGACATTTGGACTTCGGTTAATTGAAGGAGGTTTAACTACAAGAGAATGAGGAACATGCACAATATAAGTGTGGAAATGTTTTTCTGTGAATTGTGCATTCTATAATCCGTTGAACTGCTGAAGACAGTTGACTTACACTTGAGATGGTATCATCAACACCATGTGGAACTGGGAACCGCGGGTATTTAGCGACACCGTGGGCAAATAGATACGACTGCAGTAGGTGATTTTTGAGCACAACGTGAGCGTTATTCTGTGTGGTCCGACTACCATAATTACTGTTCACCGCATTCGGGCACTTGTTGGATTGGCAATATGGTAACCGGGAATTGAATGAAATTATGGAGCCACATGCACCGCATAGTACGCTAAACCTCACTGTTCTATAATTGAACGCACTGACGTCTATGCTGGACAGTCAGCCTACCTGTAGACGGTTGTTTGTTCGACTTCCGATGTGAACAGCGTCTGATTGTGCGTGAATGGCCCTCTTAGGTTTATATAAAGCCATTAGGTAGTTCATAAACTTCGGGTCCGTGCGTCCGATTAACGCAACCTCTTGGTTGAACCTCAAACATAAATAGACAAACGTTTTCACTCACTCTTCTTTGTTCTCCATGGTTGCTATACGATGAAACCAATAGCGTCTTCTAAATGAGTTGGTCTAAGTGGAGATTGCAGGATTATTGACATCAACTTACACGTTTTCTTAGGGCATCTCGAACATGGAAATAACATGGCCTTATGTCGCACCCAAACGCGACTCGCGCTGCTCGCACCTGGGCTGTCATTTTGCCTATCAAAATGTTTTCGCAGGTATGTTATCCCCCATCACATCACTAAATATTTCAAACAAACGTCGGAGGGAAGCTTACGTTTCACTCCGAACGTAGCCATAACTTATGGGTCTTTCACAGTCCATCCCGTTTGTGATAAAAAAATTGATATGGCTTCAAGCTACAACCGCACATGTGAACTGATACAGGAACTACTTTTGGCGGTTAGTTCCATGCGTGGCATCGACGCTGACCACATCGGGAAAACGTCTGAACAACTATACTTGCTCCTTCCGCGCGAAGCATATGTGCGTGTGTCTATTATCATCGTCTCTGAGGACACGCAATACGCCATTTTTCTCAACGCGATCGAGAATTTGGGGTAGGTGTTCTTCAACACCAACGTACCCAGCCCGGCTTACTTATCATCGGGGGTTTTAAAAGATGACGGATGTTGCCAATATCCACTATCGTTATAAACTTGCCATAAACATCCACAGCATACTGCTTTAAGTCCGCAGTTGGAGTTTTGTACTCGAACAAATGCTTAGAGCCGCTCACTTCACTCGCAGTGAGTCGACGATTTGTTGGGTGTGCATCGTACAGCAAGGCAGTTGGGTCATGGTTATGCTCTAACGCAAAAGAGCTAACAACCAACATCGTTTTCCTCTTGGTGACGTTAAAGCGTGATTGACAGAATGTATCACGAGAACTGAGCAATGGAAAGTCAGTGAACTCAATGCACTAAACACGTCGTAATCCGTGGCTTTCGCTCCGACGTTGCTTGTAATTGATACACCTGTACGCCATCTACCATGTAACCTCAGTAGTACTCACATTCACATTATCATACATCAAGCGTCCATTGTTCCATTTCTCACTTGAACCGAGCACGTACAAAACACTGTATTCCTTCATCTATTTCTCCAAACAACTTCAAAATTCCTGGAAGCTAGAAAATTCTTGATCTTCGAATAGATCTTTGAATCCCTGAAGATAATCCATCGCCTAAAATGGAATTAAAAACAATTACTCATTTATTTACATAGAACGATTAACTATTAATCGAGCACAAACAGATACTCCACATGAAAACACACGAGTGCAATCACAATACCTACCATTAATACCTTCGATATTTGCGTGAAATGGTGAACAAACCTAATAACAGTCGGTTAAAACAAACCTTTCAACGCTGGTCAACCTTGGTCTCAGTAACTGATGATATTCAGTTTCTTAAACGGCGCCACCGAAATATTGCCCCACATTCCCGGATCCCTCATAAATCCGCTGTTTTGAGACAGATTTTGCTCAACACGGATAATTTCCGGATTGTAATACAGTTGGCTGTCGTGTGATTGGCGCCATTTGATTTTTCGACTGTGTAAGTTGTGTGCATGACTTACTGGGTCTCTGGCTCATGCCTGTTCGTTTTTTACCATTCCAGATTCACGTTTAGCCCTCACCCTTCAGAGAAACGCTGTCACTCAGTGCCCCCACTCCGTTGCAAATTACAGTGTGGCTGCTGTTATTGTGGTCGATTGCGTGTGTGAATGTATTCACAAGAATGATGCGGTTATTTTTTAATGTACTTTTTCATTTTTGTTACTCGTCTGTTTTATTTCTCTTCTAGGTGTTCATTTTTTATTTCTAGAAGATGGATTATATTGCTACTTTGAAGGCTATGTTTGGGGTTCGCGAATTTTGCAATTTCTCACAGTTTAAGGAGTGTCTCCGAAGGCACATGGACGAGGTAGGCCTTATTCATGCTCATGGGACGAGCCGTGGGTGGAAAACTACTTTGAATTAGGATAAGGTAAGGTGCCATGGTTCCCTGAAAACCGTGCAGATTTATTACCGTTGTACGATGTACAGAAGGCGTTGGGGTGTATGCAGGGATATGCGACGTGTCTAGTGGGTTAACTGTTCAGTTTCAATTAACTAGTCCTCGCGACACATGTTGCGGATCACGATTTCATGTGGTCCGACGAGATGTATGTCTGGTTGTAAGCTCATTCGAGTTGAAACAAAACCATCCTCTCAATCGCCTGCTTTGTGATTTCCATCTTACGAATAGTGGACTCACCGTCGGTGGATTGAACAGATGCAGGAATCTGTTTCAGTACAAAACACTAATTGCTG
>LUCH01004079.1:0-11956 GCA_013368495.1 Paragonimus heterotremus | reverse complement strand
TTGGCTGTACGTTAAGTCGAAGTGGAACATTCGTGCGCAAAGCGATGTTGTTCACTTTGGCAATCGAACGGATAATAGGCTGGAGAGCGCAAACGGACGGTTGAAGAAGAGAACGCACCCGAGAGACTTCCCAGCCGTCGCCATTCAAGAGATATGGAACCACAGTGAGTGGCTGCTACGGGAACATGGAATACAAACGACCTATGGGTGCGACCGTCGTGAGGTTGTGGAGGCTGAATGGTATGTGAAGAACATTCTTCACAGAATGACGACGTCCGCAAGTCACCTTGTCCAAAAACATCTGAAGGGACGGACTCCACGCCCCTCCTTTGAAACGGCGTCTGAGTACCGGGTAAGCACTTCTCTAGTGATCACTTTGAACATTGCAGTTTCAAGTGCAACAAGATGGCGGCGCTTTCGTCGTCGATAGCGTACACGGCATATGTGAGTGCACTTTTCACCGTACAATGTGGCTTCCACGCATTCACATTCTGTCTGTGTTTCAGAAACATGTCTGCCCTCGCGGAAAGGTGTTTTGTAGGGTTCATTTTACTTTACAAAGCTGAGGTCCCCATTCATGAGCAGTGGCTTGCAGAGTACAATTTGCCAATTCGGCGGTTGGTAAGCCGGCAGCTTCGGCCACTTACTGCAACCAGTTTCAACCACCATTGTAAAGCCCTTAATCATGTACGCGAAAAACTGCATGACTACAACAGCCGCACGGCAGTGCCTTGCTTGAACACCAACATTCCTTTCGCCAGTAAGATAGTGGAGCGTGCTAATACTGGCTTATCTTTATACGACTTCCCGATGCGTTTAAATACAAGCGGTATGCAACCGAGGTGGGTGAATAAACTTACATCAGGACCCCCATGTGGACACTGAAGCGACCCGGTACGGATGGACGGTTATTGCTGTGATACCGATCAGCTGATTTTTTACTCCATATGTACCCAGATGGCAGACATAAACGAGTGTCCATTCTGTGGCAATCAGTTTCAACCTCAGTCGCCTGGTAAGCGCACGTTTTGAATCCTTATTTTTTTCAGTTCCATCTTAGACCGGTCCGCTGACAGTGATACGCTTTTACATGGGCCAAAGAAAGCGCGAATCAACATCACTTGGAGCGACTTTGTTGTTGATATAATTGCAGAAAGTAAGTGTCTTCATAGATGCGTACACAGATCTCTTGCAGATATCGCTCGCGATGAACGACATGATGATGAAGGCTTCATGTGTTACAAGGTTTCAGTCATCCGGGAGAACACCAATATCGTATGAAAACCGAAGGATACATTCTGTGCTGAGAAAAAGTGGAGGTAATATGTACATCTATCCACAGTTATCGGATGCGTAATTCAAGATTCTACCCTCGTGTTTCTGTCCCTAGTGATTTCACTCATCCACCTATGTGTTTTAGTATGGGGAACGGTTTGGCATAACCCGCAAGGTAGGACGAATGGACGGAGCAGTTATGTGTGTAAGCATTGAGTACAGTTCGGCATAACTCGTAGGGTAGGATAAATGGACGGAGCAATTATAGGTGTGTAAGCATGGAGCACAGTTTGGCATATTTTAAGTCAACTAGACAGATAAGCTATTAAGGTGATTAAGTACGGCATAACCAAGCGTTGATCGTAGCCCAAGTGAACCGGACAGAGCAGTTACCAGAGTGAACGCATACCACCTACTTAAGCGTTGATCAGAGCTTATGCCAACTGGAGGGACTAATGAATAATGTGAACGCATGTTGCAAACTTAAGCGTCCCACGTGGGGCGTGTTGCCCATGTTTACACTACAACGTGGGTAGAAACAACCAGGTGAAGACGTAGACCCTTTTCCACTGGAACTCCTATAAAGGAGTTAAGCCGAACATATGATTCAGGTGAATAATCAGCCAGCGACCTTGTCGGTAGAGTTTTCATTAAGAACAACTGTGATATTTCGTGTACAATACAATGTAAACAAAACGTGGCCGAGGATTACAAATTTATTCATACCTACAAAACCACGCGGAATTGAGCTTTTCTGTCACAAAAGCTACGTATTCTACCACGGAAATTCCGACGGAAGCATTTTCGGGGCGTACAATCGATGAGGAAGCCAACATGATGCTTTTTTCGAAAAAAATCCCGACATATTTTCCAACATGAGTGCAAATATGGATAACTTCTAGATATATTTGATATTTCTCACTGCAATGCTTTTGTTACACTCCATAAGATATTTATATTTGTCCGGTAATATGCGCTTTACTATTCCATGAAAACATCGACAAATCCCTTTTTGCGCCTAAATAGTCGTCCTCACGCGCTTCGGCCTTGAAGCACAATATCGGCGAACTACAAAATTGCCGTTATAAATGTCGTAGTCTTTCTAGCTGGAAGTGTTCTTCAATATCATTCTTTCAGCAGTTCACCTTGTTTCCATTCCAGCGTACATCCTGATTCCATGGAAGAGTTAACAGCAGCAGTACCAACGAGTGATGAATCATGGTGAGTTGTCCTACGTTGAAGTAGGTTATAGACGTCTCTCACGTTTGTAGTATTATAAAAAGCTTAATACTTCTGTTTCAACAACAGTTCAATTATCTAAATTATAATCACGCTTTCCTGCTCAATCACGTCGAAATTTAAATCAAGGCATGTGTTTCCACGTTCATAACGTCGATTTTCATTATATTTTACCTTCATATTTCCGAAATAACGTAGAATGCGACTCTGCGTTATTTCTCTATTGATCCGTATGCCATTAAACAACCGCACATTCCTTGTTTGCGTCTTCGGAAGATTGAAACAAAGAAATCTCTAGGGAATTGATTTGTAAGATTTTGGGTTTTGCAAATATCACAAATTTTCAGCAACTTTAATAGCTACCAATTATTTTTCAACTAAAAGATAACGGAGATATTCACGATCTACCGATTACACGCAGACACCCGCGTCCAGCTGGAATCGAATGTTCGTGATAGCCAGCTCGTGAGTAGAGCGCAGATGGAGCAACCGATCACGGCTCTAGTTGACTGACCCAATGTCGTAGGGTCCGAGGACTACCGGCAAAGCTACTGAGTCGTGCTTACTCGAACGTCCAAGTCGCCCAGAACAAGCAGTAGTTCACTCACCGGAACCGACCGAATTGTGGAGGACAGCTGATCATAGATGTGGTCTTTCATGTCGTCAGTTGGTACATAAACAGTGATAAATTTGGCACAGTTACCTCGGCCGAGTCGCAGGCGCATAGACCGCATTCGCGAAGTGATGTCGTGCGGTTGGCCTATCACCAAAACATGGAAGCGATCAGCTACTGCGAGACAGACACCATGCCCCCGAGCACCGTCTTTTGGGCAATCTAACCAGTAGACGGTATAACCGGTACGTGCTTCCTGTAACTTACCTTAGTCCGCCAGCCTTGTCTCACTCACGGCTGCTACGTCGATGACCTGGCGACTCAGTTCCATTGCGAGCAGTTCACTGTGCCGTTCTGGCCGTCCTCTTGAGCTGCATCAATCCAACAGCGTGCGCACATTCCAAGCTCCAACACAGAGCATCATGCGTCCTCGGGCCTGTCTCAGGTCGGTCGTCGGGTTTTTAAAGCTTGAGTAAGAATTATCTGCGCGGGGATCAATATTGAGGGGACATTATGAGGGTGAGTGACCGGCGGTAGCACATTTTCGCCTATCCACTCTGCCACGAGCAGCAGATAGGGCGGCACGGTTCATCCTGCGCGACGGCTGCTGCAGTTTTGAATTTAGTATCTGTTATATGGTCATGGTTTTTATGGGCTCAGTATACTGCCAAGACGCCTAAACCTAGACAGCAGGGTGACTAGGACACTCAGCCGAAGTCTTTGACTCAAAAGCCTGTACGGCTAGGCAGCAGGTGATACATACGCACATATAGGCATCAGCATCATCCACCTAGAACTGGTTCGACAGACACCATCCAAGCAATTCGGCACATTCACATAGGGATACTACTGCACAGACAAGCTGATCACATACACAGAATCAGATGAGGCAAGAAACAAAATACAAAATCGAACAAAAACACAACAAATTGGTACCGTGCACAGCGAACGCATCTGCCTTTTTTTGTCTGCTCCAATTTGACCAATCTGACACGGTTGAACCTAAAAGGAACGAAGTAGCAGTAAGCAAAGCCCAACGGATCAAAAGAGTACACAAGCCTTACCACAAGCCGAGGTAGCAGAAAAGGTCCATTCGCAGGCTCCGAGCCTCCACTTTCAATGCATCATTCTCACCAAAGTAACGAGCCACTGTGGCCTCTCTTTCATTTCATTGGAAAGCTTTTTCACGGTACCTTGTCTTTAATATAGTTCGGTGCCCAGTAAATGGTTTAAACTTGTTGTTTGTGCCTGCTTGCTGACAATAACCTTAAACGTTCCAAGTTATTACCTGGTATACGCCTCCCGGAAGCCGCAAGTCTCAGACAGCTACCAAAGATGAGGACAGTCCTTGCACTAAGTGTATTAAGTATGTGGATTTTTACCAGCAGGGACTGTATCGTGTAACTGGTTGTACATCAAGCCAAAGTTGAGGCAAAGCGATGTTGTTCACTTTGACAGTCGAACGAATAATAGCCAGGAGAGCGCAAACAGACAGTCGGAGAAAGGAACGCATTCAAGAGGCTTCCTAGCCGTCGCCATTCAAAAGATACGGATCCACAGTGAGTGGCTGCTGTGGGAGCGTAAAATGAGAACGACCTATGGGTGCGACCGTCTTGAGGTTGTGGATGCTGACTAGTACGTGAATAACATTTTTCACAGAATGACCACATTCGCAAATCACCTTGTTCAAACACATCCGAAAGGACGGACTTCACGACTCCCATTCGAAACAGTATCTGAGTGCAGGAAAAGCGGTTCTCTAGTAATCACCCTGAGAACGTCAGCTTCGTGTGTAACAAAACAGCGATGTTTTCTTCGTGGGTAGCCCAGAGGGCACATGTGTATGTACTTTTTACCGTGCAATGTGGCTTCCATGCATGCACCTTATGTCGGTGTTTTTGAAACATTTCTACCCCTATGGTAAGGCCTTTTGTATTTTTCACCTCCCTTTACAAAAGTCCCGTCTCCGTCCCTTGGCGGTGGCTGGCAGAGTACACCTTGAAAAATGGACGGAGCAATTGTAGGTGTCAGAGCATGGAGTGCAGTTTGTCATAGTTTAAGTCAACTGGACGGAGCAGCTAATAAAGTGGACACGTGACAATTAGGCGCTGACCATAGCTGGACGGCGAAGCAACTAGTGTGAACGCATACTACATACTTAAGCGTTGATCATGGCTTAAGTCAACTGGACGGAGTAACTACTCATGCCAACGCAGGGAGTATGAATTTCAATAACAAACGCGTGCAATAACGTTGACACATATTGAATAATTCAAAGCATTTCCTCGTGAGGCAAGCTGAACAGTGAATGAAAATTGTGAATGCTTCGTCTAGCGCAAAACGAGTATTTCCAAGTATGGAATCTTCTCAAACGAAATAATATAGCTTGCAGGGTTCTCATTTTCGCCGATAGTGGTTTGCGCCCCTTGTGATCTAAATTGAGTTTCGAACAGTGCACCATCACAATGCACCCACACCCTGTTAGGCTGTCAAGACCCACGGTTCAAGTGGGTAGTTGATTGCGGCGTGACATTGAATTGCTTGACCTTATTAACTACCCATTCCCTATTTACCCCCTCTATGATTCCCTAGTAAAATTCGTGATGTAGATATGATGTATTTAGCCTGATGAATCACTGAAAACGAGCTTGTTCGCTACGCAGTATTTTTCATGACTACACTGGAAATTTCCGCGCGATTCAGTGCAGAACTGTGAAAGAAATTACCTACCGACAGAATCCATAGCATCATATTCAGATGTCAAGCTCGCAGCAGTTAGTACGACAGCTCCATTATCGCATGCACCCTTAACACAAGGGCTGCAACTCCGTACTCCAAACATGAAGTACGAACACGCTGAACAATATACCTTCCTGGGGTAGTGTACTCCTCCGGCACTGAAATGTCATTAACATCAGACCAGATAGATGACCCGTGAACTGACAGCCGTGGAGCCTTTGCATTCCCACTAGCAGCCGCTCCTTCCACTTGATTTAAACTGTGATCAACGTTGTTGAGAGGAACACGGCAGAAATCAGAATAAACTTGTATTTAGACGACTGGGGATAAGTTACGATGTTCCCCTTCAGTTCCGACCAAAAATGAGATAACACGCTGGCAGCGGTCAGTGAATTCTGCAGCAGGCGACAACATAGATCAACAATCATCGGAATCGTAAGCGTTCATGATCCGAAAACAGAAGGGTTGTGGCTGAAATCGTGGAAGTGGGGATTAATGTTTTCGTCGGATAAATAACGAACATCAAGGTTGGTCATTATCTGTCAGATAACTGAGCATTGACCCGCGTACATATGGCAAGCTACATTCAAGCATAGTCAACAATAATAATAATAATATATATTTCTCAACGCATGTGTGAGAAGCACGCTCGGGGGTGCGCGATCATGACAGATAATTACATGCGGTACAAATCAACAAATGGATATATAACAAGACAACCATGAAACCTGGTGACAACTAAAGACGTGGTCAGAGGGAAAATAGTCACAGTTTATAACGTTCGATTTACACATAAGAAAAGAAGATAGTTCGTCTGTTCCACAGTTTTAGTCCCAAAAATGATATGTTAAGCTAATTTATCTTTTACAAGGTTAAGTAAAGACGATGTTTCAAATATTTCAAGGTCACCTTGGGGAATACGTGCAAATGTACCTTCGAAGGATTTCGTCGTTATTTGACGACACTTCGACCGGAAAAATGCTGAAATGATTCAGTTTGGACGAGGGAGGACGGGAAATTTCAAAATCCAGCGAATAATTGAGCAAACTTCAGCGCGGGACCGCGGTGACCGCTGGAGAGCGTTGAGAAGTTGAAGTTCTCACTAATCGCTCGGCCAATGTGAAGTTATGGGTTCCCATTCATCGCGAAAAATTTTTTCGCATTATGGATGCCCGTGGGAATGAGAAAAAGAGCGCGATGTCATGTGTTAAATGGGAATATGTGAAGTAATCACATGTGATATGAAGATTAATGTAAACGTTATATTTTTTGACAAAAACTTTACGCGCTATTAATGTTAATAGGCAGTAAACAAAACAATATGCACGTTGTTAATGATGGCGTGGGACGTGCTACCCGTGTTTACACCGTATCGCATGTAGAAACAGCTAGATAATAAGTGGACCGTTTTCCACCGGAGATACTATAAAGTAAACAGGCTGAGCGTATAATTCAGGTGAGTAACTAACCAACAACAGTGGCTACCCAGCTTTCATTAGGAACTACTGTGATATTTCGTGTACAATTCAATCCCAATGGAAGCATTTCCAGAACGTAAAATCAACTATGAAGGCAAAAACATTTGTAGCATCTTTCAAGCTGAACATCCCTAAAGATTACTTACAGCTGTCACATTCCCATAGACACTCCAATCGACTTTTTTCTAAAAGAAGCACTAGACTCCAGTTTCGTTCTCATTAGAGCTCGTCAGTAGTACATATCCTTACCAGTTCTGGGACTAGAACTCCAGCACCACAGCTTATGAGGCAACCATGTTTACCACTGTGTCACTGACCTTACATTAGACACGACCGAATTATCGTATATGAACGTTCAGCCACTTTTGCTTATGAGTAATGATCAGGTTGCCGGATCGTCCCGATAGGAGACACTGTTACCCCTACTAACACACGTGGTAGGGTGGCGGTGGGTTCCGAGTATGTTCACGGTGGGGTGGTAGTGTGTTATTGGCCTTTATCGCATTCTTACGGTTTTTCGTTCACATATCCATCTGTGGGCAATGAAACACTTTTATATGTGCTTCTTCTTTTCTCACATTACTCGTTTGATTTTTCCAAACGCGGCTCATATTTTTCTGAATTCCATCTGTCTGTGTTTATGTGTGCTAGCCACAACACTATTGTGAAGGTCACTGATGGCGATGCTCCCGTCCTCCTCCCGGCAATCTTTGGCTTAGTGCTTCCTAGGCGCAGTTATAATGAAATCGTTCTAGAACACGTTGAAACGTGCTTTCCTATCGAGGTGGGCAATGAATAGGCGTATTCGTAAACGACTGATTAGTTTTGTTTGCACTGGGTGTCAGCGGATGTTGTAAACTCAGTAATTTCTGTGGTTCAGCCGGTAGCACCTTACGCCGAGTCAGCTCCGATGTATGCTATACAGGACTGTCCTATTAACCGTGGGTTTACTTTCCGTCCATTTACTTCACGTCAGACCTGATTGCAAGTGACGTCATTATCTCCAGCTCAAGAACGTTAGATACTGAAGAGGAGAACAGTTGTGATATTGCTGAGAGTTTGCGCAGCTGGTTACTTCAGACCAACATCCCTATGGACGCGTTCAAGTCGCTATTGAATGTGTCACGTCTCCAGCTCCCAAGCTTACCAAGGGATCCACGAACCTCGTTGAAGTCACCGTGATCAGTCGTACTGCTGGCTGTCGAGCCTGGGAAATATCTTCACTTTGGGGTGATGAAAGCTTTGAACGGCGTATCTCATCTGCTGACGGCTTCTTCGAAGAGGATTGTTCCGCCCAACATGGACGGATTAAATGTGTTTAAGTCTTCTATCCACACCCTGCCACCTAACCTTGGCTTCTCCATCCATTGTTGGTATTTTCGGTGGACCCCGTAAGCCCTTGCATGCAGAGAAGTTTTTGTTGGATGTTATTTCAGAACTGAAAGAGTTGTTAGCTGAGGACTTCAGGCTGAACAACTGTGATTTTCCTGTAAAGTTCTCCATTAGCTCTATTATGCGTAATAAACTTGCCAGGTCTTTTGTTAAATAATCCATCGATTACGGTGGATATTACTTCTTTGATGAATGGTTTTCATTGTTTCGTGTTTTCAGTAATGTTACATTTGGTTTCCACGATAAACGAGTAACGGTCGGGCGTATTTTCGTTCACTGGGGTAAGGGCTGGTTGTGGCGAGGTCATAGTGGGGTGGAAGATAGGTTAGGGTGGGGTAAAGGTGGGGTGAGCGACTATTTGGTGGGTTCAGGGTAGGACAGCCGTGGTGCCGGTGGTGAGGTGGGATGCTGTGTATCCCACCGTCATCCAGCTTATAAAACGGTGGGGTGACGGCATGATCTGGGTGCTGACCCCACTGTCACGTCGCCGTGAGCACCACTATCATTCCCCCGCCACCCCACTAGATGGTGGGGTGTCCCTCCGCCAACCCACCATCACACCACCATGACCCCACCAAATTGGTGGGGGGATGGGCGGATGTGTTGGGAGGGACTATCTATTAACTCCAATCAACAACCCCACGATTTAGGTTGTTCAACTTGAAATCGACCAAATCCCCGACTACTCATTTGTGGTGTCCACAATTTATTGTTGTACTTCATAATTCGTTTTTGTACATTTTGGATATATCATCTTGTTACCTTCATCTGTGGACTTGTTTGAAACTACCACCACAAATTTTTCCATTGAATCGTCATCACGAACAGACCGGAGTTACCACCCATCGCCTATGTTTCCTTTATTCGTGCGGATACTCGGGCCAGTAAAGTGAATGGAAGGTGAAATATTTTAGCTGAGCGTGTTAGCTGATCTGTCGACGCTGGACGTTCATCATCTCGCGTCGCTTGTGGAATCATCTGTCGGTCACCTAACGACTCTTATTTCTGGCGTTGTCTTTCTTTTTGTGGTGGTCTATTCAGTCTAGCGAACTTCGGATTATCCTTGAGTCGTTCCTATTTTTACCGATACGTCTTCCGTTTAGTTAGTACGGCTACCTTTGAGACTATCTGTCACCGTCGCGACTCTTTTTTAATACTACCATATTATTTGGTAATTTTCATCATTTAATTGTTGAGGTTACTACACATTATGCATTTATCCAAAAAATGGCGACGCATTTTTCTTAACGAAGTGCGAATGCGGACAACTTTTAGGTACGGCTGATTTTTCTCATTGCAACGCAACTACTATACTCGATGGAATCTGTATATTTGCCACGTAATATACACTTTAATATTTCATACAACATTTAAAAAATCTATTTGTGCGCTAACATGGTCCTTTTCAACTCGTTTCGGCCTTGATGCACTATACCGGCGAAATACACAATTGCCTTTAAAAGTGTCCAAATATTTTCAGCCGAGAGTGCTTACCACTGTCATGCTTTCAGCAGGTCTCCATTCCGACGTACATCTTGATTTCATGGAGAAGTTAACAACAGTGTAACCAAAGAATGGTAAAGATGGCGAATATAACAAATAAAACACGATTAACTTGTCCAGTTTTAATGCATTGTTCTACGTTGAAGCAGGTTTAAAGGCGTTCCTCACGTTTGTAGTTTTACAAAAGGCTTAGTGATCATGTTTCAACCACAGTTCCACCCTAGTAGCATGACCGTACCCTGAGTGCTCCTGGGCGTTCTCTGAGTATTCCCTAAGCGTTCCACGACTGATCCCTGAGGGTTCTAAGGAGACACATTGGGAAAACTCAGGGAACGGTCAGCAGAAAAGTTACGCGCGGCCCTATAATACAATTTAATGGAATGCCACCTAAATTTCGAGTGCCTAATATACCCAACCACGGTCAAATCTACCGTCTGCCTTCAGCAAACCAGCAGCGAAATTCGCATATCTTCGAATGGTTGAAAATTTCATTAAGATCAAACAATTCCTACAGTGAAGAATAAACAGATCGCGAGAAGTCCTAAGTGGTCCAATAAATTAAAATGAATATCCAGCTCTTCGTTCATATCTGCAGGAGCTTACTGTTCATTCCAGGCCTTGGAATCTGTGAAGAACGTTATTAGCACGCATTGGAACTGGAATATCTCGGCTAATAAGCAAGATGCCATAATAGCTTATTTGGACAGTCCGATAGAGAACTTACAGTTGCTTCCGAAAATGACACATCCATTCATGAATGCATCAAGAATAATGCCGGAAATTCCATTGAACTTCTACAAAATCCACTTCCCGCACACATTAGAAGTGGAATACCTCAGCTGATAAAAAAGATACAACAATCTCATCCAGAAAACCTCTGAACTTACATCACACAATTATTATGTAGAAATTGTGAGAAATGTTCGTTGACGGAACCAACTTGCAGGTGAAAACACCACATACCAAGGTGCACAACGAAATCTAAGACGGACAAGCTGCCGCCTTGGCGCGCCGCGAAATGGAGCGTGCTGGTGAGTTTGAACAAAACTTTCCTGTGCAAAAAACGCTTTATGATTAATTCCCTGCTTGAATGCGAATTTACTTAAGCCGATATCGGTATAAAGAGTGAGATAAAGTGTTTATTAATGGTTTTCGGTGAGTGTTCCGGCCGGACTACTCAAAGATCACTCAGGAAACGACTGAGTGTTGCAGCGTGCTACTAGGGTATTGTTGAAATTCTGATCAAGCTTTTCTGCTTTAGTACGTCCAACTTTAAAGCAAAGCAAGTGGTTCCACGTTTATGAAATCAATTTTCATTATATTTTACCTTCCACTTTCCAAAATAACGTAGAATGCAACTCTACGCTATTCTTCCATTAATCCCCATGGCGCGTGTTTCGAAAAAGGCTAGTTATTATTGCGTGCAAGTATATTTTTCATCTACATCAAAAACCTGCCCAAATTGTCTCACTATTCGCCCCTTTCTGTTACCATTGATTGCTTTTAAAAGATCCGATCACCATTTATTGAAAAAGAAATACTTTACCATAATGCCCACTGAATCAGTTAGTGTCCAAAAATTGTCAGTTGCCAAGCGACCAGCTGTATGCAAAAAGCGCGTGGTAACAACAAAGAGAGGCTTGAAGTCCCCAGGCTCCACATTAAACACCTGTTCCACTGCTGCCATCGCTCAGGAGCCAAAATCTGCTGCTAAAGC
>LUCH01004078.1:49740-62236 GCA_013368495.1 Paragonimus heterotremus | reverse complement strand
TATGAAATATAACTGACTTGTGGACACTACAAGTGCAATGTAAATGCAACGTGGTCGAGGATAACAAACTCAGCCATATCTATAAAACAACGCGGAATTGAACGTTTCTGCCAAAAATCGCCATGCATTCCACCAAGGAAATTCCGATGGAAACTTTTTGAAGACTTAGAATTGATGAGGAAAGCCAACATGACGTTTTTGACGAAAAAATGGCGACGAGTGTTTTCCAACAAAAATGTAAATATGGACAAATTTTAGGCATAGCTTATTTTTCTCGTTACAACTCTTTTATTATACTCGATAATATATATTTGTATCATAATATGCGTTTTAGTATTTCATGAATATTTTGAAAAATCTCTCTTCGACCCCAAATGGCCGTTTTCAACTCGCTCCGGACTTGAAGTACCATACCGGCGAACTACAAAATTGCCATTATAAATATCGTAAACTTTCCAGCTGAAAGTATTCCTTAATGTCATACATTCAGCAGATCACCTTGTTTCCATTTAAGCGTACATCCTGATTTCACGGATAAAATAACAACAGTCGTACCAACTAGTGGTTAAGCACGGTGAATGGTCCACGTTGAAGTAGGTTATAGGCGTTTCTCACGTTTGTAATGTTATAAAAAGCCTAACACTCACGTTTCAACAACAGGCTGATTGTCGAAATTATAACCACGCTTTCCTGCTTAATCACGTCGAAATTTAAATAAAAGCATGTTTCCACGTTTATGACGTCGATTTTCATTATATTTTACCTTCATATTTCCGAAATAACGTAGAATGCGACTCCGCGTTATTTTTCCATTAATCCCTATGTTGTTAAACAACCGCACATTTCTTGCTTACATCTTCGGAAGATTGAAACAAAGAAATCTCTAGATAAGAGATTCGTAAGATTTTAGGTTCTGCAACATATCACAAATTTTCAACAACCTTAATGGCTACGAATTATTTTTTAACTAAAAGATGACGGAGAAATTCACGGTTTACCGATTACTTTCAGCCCGTTGGCTTGTAAGTGACTTGGTTTTAACCTTTTTGATTATGCCGTCCCCGGATCACTCTTGCCACCTGATGCTCAACAAGGGGGTAGCGTGACACTGAGGGGCCACTACATAGAACTAGAGGTCTAACGTATCAGACTAGAACGCAGACGTAGCTTTTCCTCATTGCGCGTTCGCAAGGCACGGAATGTTCCACCAGACCATGTTGTTTCTGTTAGCTCTGTAGCGATTTTCCGGGCTCGGCTTGACCAGCATTTATTGCACTGGTTCGGATACTGCACCTCTTTTCCCCCATTTCAGCCCGTTGCTGAAGGACTTGGAGTGCTACACATCGAGATACGGAATTCTCAGAAGCTCCAGCTTCCTGCTTCCGTTCACAACCCACTGAACCATTGAACTGTTGAATCATGCCCCAAGGTCAGTGGTTTATCCTTGCTATTCACGAAAAAACTTTTAGGGTACTCAAAACTAGGCTCAAGTGATAACTACTGGGCTCACTGTGAGTGCGACCCAGAATTTCCTATAGATTTGTACTTAAGGCTCCGGGACTCACCCACCCCGGCACTCAGATACTATTGTGTGACATGCCGACTAAACATCTGTAAGGACAACATTACTCAGGATACAGTCAGAACAAGCGAGTTAGTCAGTCCTCCGATCGCTACAATATGCAGTCCCGATACACCAACGCCAGGCACCCTCAACCAGGCTGCACACAACCAAAGACCGCCGTCTCCTGTACTAGTTAGCGAACCAGCTTCGACAGGCCACACTAAGCGGAAACGTGATCAAAGTATCGTCACTGTGTCTCAGCAAGCTGCTGCCTCCGAGTCACCTATCGACACGAACCAAGAAGGCTCTAAACCTTTAGTCGAAAGCCGTAATCACACAGCCGTCCCTGGGCTCGGACCACAGGGCACAAATACGCCCATGCGTAGTCACTTCCCCGAGTTCGCTAAACATAATCTCATTATTTATAACGCTGCAGAAAGCAAAAACACATTGCTCAGTCAGAAAGAAGCGGATGATCAGTTGCTCTGGAGATCCCTCTGAGATCTACTTAAGATAAACTTGGAAGATAAACCTACGCTATGCAGGCTTCGTAAGTCCCACCAAGACGGACGCCCTCAGCCAATCCATGTCACGCTGGGCCAGAGAAAAGACGTTGAGGAGGTTCTCTTAACAGCATCTTCCTTGCCTAGACTCAACGATTCTTACCTAAGAGTGAAGCCTGACTTCCGTTGGGTGATCAGGGAAACTCGACGAACGGCATATCTCAACCCTCGCCGTTCCCAGCATGACCGAACGTGTAGTTTACTTGTACATGGCGTAGAGGAGCTGAAGGATGCGGATGCACTGCACGCGCGTAAGCATGACATCGACCAGTGGAAGTTTATTCGGGCTAAACTAGACCTGGATGTAGGCAAATGTGGAACATGGTCTATCCAACGCCTTCCACGCCCAATACACCTGAGCTCCACCTCAGCCCCCAGACTGTTACAAATCACGCTGTTCACAAGAGATATGTTGTCCACTATGCTTTAGAAGTGGTACACGCTGAAAAGCAGCTTCCAATCTGAAATGCGGCTCCACTGGTGTACCTCCATGGCGGCAAGTGTGGTAACGATGATCAGGCTGCCGGAGGTCATCGGTAGCCCACCACCTCCCTCACAGCCAAAAAACCTGTTACAGCCGACCTCAAAAGGGTCGGCCTAGCTCAGGTAGTATCCGTTACACATCTGAAGACAGACACCATTCCAGATGAGGGTACGCAGGTACATGTATCTAGCTGGTGGTACATGTTTATCAACGTTCTTTCCCCAAAAAACAAAGTGAAGGAACTGCGACAGTTTGTCGACTTGAAGAAGCCCAGAATCGTGGGAGTAGCGGTGACATGGCTAACGCCGGACATATCTGGTCATGAGATAGAAATTCCTGGTCATACTATCTTTCGCAAGGATCGGGCAGCCAGCGGAGGTGAGGGCGTAGCAATCTGCGTTGGTGCTGAATTACGCTCATCCATAAACAGAGGCTCAGCCCTGCTTTTATTTGATGAGTCCTTGTGGATCAATGTCAGGACACCCCACTTATAACAGGTCATCGTTGGCGTCATTTATCATGCCCCGCCCGCACTCCCAGTATGGAATGAAAGAATGCACAGTGCCATTAGACGGGCCACTGCAATCCCCGGACATCGCACCATCGTCCTAGGGGACTTCAACCTCCTGCATGCAGGTCCCTCCAGCGGGCCAACGTCTGGTACTGCGGCCACTGAATTCTACAACTTCGTGAAGGAGGTAGGACTCACCGAACATGTCATTCAACTCATAAGGTGGAGGTAAGGTCACACACCATCCCGACTAGATATGGTGTTAACTACCGAGCCCCATATGGTGGATAAACTCGAAGTTGCTGCGTCACTAGGTGCAAGCGACCATGTCACAATCAGTCTTTGCTTAATGTGCGACGTCATGATCGTCCGCCCTGTACTGTCGGCTCGACCTAACTTCAGACGAGCTAACTTTCGAAAGATGCGGGAACATTTATCCCAAGCTAACTGGCCATCACCTGATGAATGTAACACGGTAAACGAACATCAAAAGTGTATTATGTCACACCTAATCACCGCGATAACTAGTTCAGCCCCACTTTATACTCCACGCCCCACCTGTAAGTCGTCCCGGCTCAGACCATCGACCAGGCGTTTAATGAAAGAGAAGCGGGCCCTGTAGGATGCATTTATCCTTAAAGGAGATGGTACCTCACACCTGGCATACACATGCTGTCGTACTCAGTGCACGGCATCCATACGCGCCGACCGCAGGGCTCACTAGGTATAACTTGCGGGATCTATCGCCGATTGCCTTAAAAGGTTCCTCGGGCACATGGCCTCCTTGATCAGATCGAAAGATGCCATATCCCCTCTCATGGGACCTTCAGGACTCTCTACCTCTAATTACGAAACAGCTGAGATATTACGTGCTCAGCATGCATCCGTCTTCAGCAACACCGCTGAGACGGAACCATGCACCACGGTTTTCTGTCCTGATCGTTCCAAGGGTCCATCCCCCAAATTTACCCCGGCCAGTGTACGCGCCAAGTTACTCCTGCTGCGCGTTGATAAGTCCCCGGGGCTTGACGAGATACCCCCATCAATGCTGTAAGAATGCGCAGATGAGCTGGCGGAACCGCTTGCTGGTTTGTTCCAACATTCATATTATACTGGTTGTATTCCAGCCACTTGGAAGCACGTCGCCATCTTTCCCATCTACAATGGTGAGGATCAAACGAACGCCAGTGACTTCATGCCGATTGCACTACTACCAGACATGTCAAAAGTGATGGAGAGCATGGTGGACGATTTCGTGAGAAACTATTTAAATATCCACTCACAGTTGGCGCCGGAGCAGCACGGCATCAGAAACGGTCACTCATGCACGACCAACCTACTGATTGCCGCTGACTCACGGACGAAATCTGCCGAAAAACACCTCCCAGTTAATGCTGTGTTTTTGGACTTTACGAAAGCGTTCGATAAAGCTGACCACAGTATACTCTGGGCAAATTGTATGATATGAGCTTATGCAGTGAGGTTTGTTTTTGGCTCAAACAATACCTATTCTGTCGGCCATACACAGTTATGGTTAATAGTGGGTTATCCAGGCAGTTCAACGCTACAACCGGTGTACCACAAGGCTCTATACTGGGTCCCTTATCATTCTTATCCTACGTTAACGATCACCCAGGCGTGAGTAACTCCCCCTTTGTGATGTATGCTGAGGATACGAAAATGTGGCGTGTCTTACACAGCACTGAAGACTCAGAAAACTTTCAGAGAGACATAGAGGCCCTACATCTATGGTCCGTGGAAAATCGACTGCCCTTCAACACGTCAAAGTCAAGGACTGTGCACGTTCGTAATCACGGCACTAGAACATTCCGCATCAGTGGGGTTGCCCTAGCCACTTTCCACCAGGAGCGCGACCTAGGTACCGTCGTTACCTCAGACCTCTCCCCTAGTACTAACACCATGCTGTTGATAAAGCAAGCTAGCAGCAGGTTGGCTATGCTTAGTAGGATCCTTGGGAATCTCCCAATCGATAGATTCTTACATATCTACAGCACACTGGTAAGGCCACTGCTGGAGTGCGCGGCGCACTGGAAGAAAGACGCCACCGCTCTAGAGGCAATCCAGAGATGGGCAACTAGGCGGGTTGAGGGTTTGTTTTCCTTGTCGTATGAAGACCGTCTCTCGAAGCTGGAACTATTCCCCCTAGCCTACAGGCATCTGAGGGGTGATCTTATATAAACATACAAAATCTTATGCTCTCCGAGTCACCACAACAAAAATCTCTTTACACTTGCTGATAATGTGAGTCTCAGGTGCCATGAGTACAAGATCTCCATACCACGTGGTGTCCTTTATGCAGACGACAGTTGTGCTATCCGAGTCTGTTCGACATGGAACCCACTTCCTTCGACGACTGTCATGGCAACCTCAGTCGATGTATTCAAAAGACAACCAGATTGCTGGGTTACCCCAAGATGACCGTTGACAATCGGACACGTATAGCCCCATGTACTTCCATTGTTGTCATTTCCTTCCCTCATCTTTTCCCATTTTCCCCTACTTTCCTAGTATAGTTTTCCCTTTCCACCGTAATGTAACAAAACGGTGCAACCTCCCTAGGTGCCCGGCTGCTGTTAACTGCTTCAACATTCAACACACCTCACATACTCTAACCATTTCAGCAGTTCACGTGATAGGTGCGGACGGACAACAAACAAACCGAGAAAGAATCTGCTGTGGAACCACCAACTCCGTATTACTGAATCTTGCCGGAACATCTCGAAACGGGGATACTGCACAAGTTTTATACTTCCAGATCCGCAAGAAACCACTGAAACCAGTGAAGGTGGAAAATTACTGTAGCACAGTTTTTGTTTGTCTTGCCTACTGGGTTATTTCAGGATTTCTGACTGCGCTACTTTGCCAGTTTTACCTCGCTCTTGGCTGTGTAAGAATGAAAGCGCTTCAAAGCAAACGGAGCATCTTTGCTAACTTCCACCGATTGGTGAAACACTTTCGAATTTCTGTCAATGCATTTTCTGCCTTTCAGCGCGATAAGCCGAGTACTTACGGTACGAAACACAGCTCTCTAATTCACAAATTTAGTCATTTTTGATACGAATGCACATAAACGCCAGTGGCCCAACCAAACTTTAGGACCCATAGATACGATTAATCCAAAGTATCCGCTACCTGGATTTGTGGGCTTCTTACCTTCAAAATCGGAGGTTGCTCTCCGGCGCACCAATCTGGTTCCCGCGACGCATACGTTGCCCTTAACCCGCGAAGACAACTACGCTTCCGTGCTCATTGAAACCTATAATGCCACAGAGGTAAGTTTCGTTCTCTGACTTCATATATTTCGCGAGTGCACTTGACTTTCGTGTGCGGTGCATTTATTGGCAAACCAACAGGTGCTCGAAATCGAGGGTTATTTAGGAACATCGGGAATCAATTTCGAACATGTATAACAGGAAATATACAACTATTGTTGTATTACGCTATGAGTGGTCATCGGGGTGGGCTCAATACAAATCGTTGACGAGGCATTCTACCGGCAGCAGCCCTCGATGTACTGTTATTTGTTTCATTCGAACGTAAACGTTCGAAACACTATTACGCAGGTTTCAAAATCACCCGAGTTGCCATTGCAAACTCTGGCTTCTGCACCCTGTCACAAACCCTTAATTCAGTATTCGAGTGGAACTATGGTGTAGTGAACGAGTGGGTACGCGCTAGACCCTCGTCCACCAACAATTTACTACTCCTTTGCTGAAGAGGAATCGTAACGTAGTCCCAACAGACATCGAACTAGAGAACGCATCTGGTTTTGGGAACAAACTGTATATTTCCAGCAGTGTTTGGAAACATGATAAGTAGTTAGCTTTAGCCTAGTCTGGGACCAACGGCAGCAACCAAGAGGAGAAAGAGAAGCGCGAGGTGGGCTACAGCCCACTTGGCGGCGTCAAACGCGCGCCAAGCGGAGTGCGTGGAACCTTTGAGTGCGTTAAACAATGCTCGCAAAGGTTAGGGTTAAACGACCTTGAATAATAGAATGATAGATGAATTGTTAGGAAAAAGGCAAGCATTCGCTGCGTGCAATTACTTGCACGATTGAAGAAAGTAGCACTGAGTTCATATCAGGCCTCCTATTGCAGGTGTACACAGAATCATGCGTACAGAACAGACAAGCGGGAAAACGCGGTTGCAGCCGGGATCCTCAGTACTAGTTAACTGTAACTTCGAAGTGTCAGATGTCACCGGGCGTTATGGAATGTGTACATTCATGGATTGTTTGAACCTTGTTAGTCACCAATGAAATATCACACCATTGATCGTTGTATTTTAGGAATTGTGCTCTGGGCCAGCTATATCTGTATATAACCTTCCTAAAAGGTGCGGTAAAGGTTGCTTGTCTGTCGAATAGCTGCTGTAGATGAGCTTAGTGTTTGTCAACGCCGCTTGTGTGGACACACTAGGATCTCGCCTGCTGCGAAGTTGACCAAGAAGGAGAGGGTGGACAACATTGTCGCATCCCACTTGATATGCTAACGGTCGATGATACGCTACTATGAGCCCTTACCTCGCCCTAGGTCTGACAATAAGTTGCTTTTAGAATGTTCACCCGCTCCCCAGACACACTGCTTTGGTACAATCCTTGAGTACAGCTATGCCAACCGAATTGAAGGGTCATCTAATTTCCAAGAAGACGACTGTTGGCCTTCTGGATGAATAGTGGAGTTCAAGCATTTGGCGAAGTACGAAGATGTGATCAATGCAGCCATGGTCAGGGAATAATCCAGCCCGCTCTCCAAATATATGTTCATGACGCGTTTCACTTAATCCTCGATGTAAAATAGCTGGGAGTGACCTCGACGCAATAGGAATCAGACTTTTTCCTCCGTGATTTGCAAACGAAAAGCGTGAGCTCTTTTTGAAAACGCGGACGGTGTTGGCCAAACCCCAGTCATTTGGAACAACTTCATTGATCTAGAGCGTCCAGAGCAAAACCGTCAGCTCTCTGATTAAGACTGGGCCTCCATCCATAAGAAGGGCAGAAGGGAGTTCGTTTGAGCCGGGTATCTTGTGACGTTTCAGGAACGTCATCTCACTTGAGTCTTGTTTCCGAGGATGGAGGAATGTCAACAGACCAATGATTTTAGGCATAGCCCGAACAAGTAACCACTAACGCGGGTGGTCACTCGAACTGCTGTTGGAAGTGTTCAGTCCAACGTCTTAAGCGTCATTGCAAGTTATGAATAATCTTACTACTGACTTCGCTGATTACCTCGTTCACATCTGACTTCCTGCCACCACTTGTTCACATGAGATCAAAAAGCTCCCGAGAGCCCTTGGTAGCAGCAGTTTGTTTCATCTCAGTAGCTCATTGTATCCACCAGGCCTTGATATCTTCTTGTGACCGTCTCGCAGTATAAAGCGGGTCACCCTGTCTGCTGCATACAGGAAGTTAAACAGGCGAAAATATGCTGCTGCTTACCCCTCTCCCACTATTCTATCAAACGTAGCTCTCTCGCTCATTCCAACCCCCATTTCCGGGGATTTCTCTGCAGATCCCACAGTAGATATAGCTAATTATGATAACGCTGTATCGGCAAGTGCCACCTCTTACCATTCAGCCCCAGACCTTCCTCGTCCCTTGCTTACACTTAGAATGCAAGTTAATGTAAATGCCTTCAACGTCCGCACTTTAAAACGGATAGGTCAACAGACCGCTCTCATACGGGCGTTAGACTCATTGATTGTCGATGTCTGCTGAATGTTGAAGACTACAATCCAGGACAATAGTCAACGTACGGAATTAACAGCACCCACGCTGTCTACCCGATGCTGGTTATACACTTCGTGAGATTCCACGGCTGCCGCTACCGGCCAGACTAGAGACAGTATAGTCCTCAGCACTACAGCCTCGACCACATTAGTAGATTGGATCCCTGTTAACAGTAGACTTGATGCCGTCCGTTTGACGAGTTGTGTTAAGGCCAGTTGCAGACAGAAAACCTTCAGGAATCTTCTCATTGTCTGCTTATGCTCAAATTGACTGTAGTGACACCGGCGCCAAAGACGCCCTTCACTCGGATCTGGCCGCTCTCCTTCAGTCGACACGTGGTTCTGATATAGTCGTTCTGACCGGAGATATGAACGCCCAGGTTGGCCGCCTTGGTGCGTCCGTGTCTTGTTTAATTGGCAGATTTAGGATAGCATCACATCTCTCGGATAATGGGTGAGGTGACTGTCACAGTTGTGCACTGAGCATACGTTATTTTAGCCAGCACTAGTTTTAGGCATCATGCGCGTCAGTGCTATAGTTGGCGCCCGCCTTCTCCGAATCAGGCGTGGTCTCAAATAGACCACATGAGTATTAGTTGTGGTTGGCTGGATTCCATTCAGGGCTGTTGTTCTCATTGGAGCACATACTTCCCTTCGTACCGTGCGTTGATACGTTATCGTTTTGTTCTTACTTTTGTTGAGCAACGACTGCCTGTCGAGAAACCGGCTATACCGTCGGCAAAGCATAAGTACCAAACTAGCCTAGAAAGCAGACTGAGGCGTTCTCACACCGAAGATCCTAATAGCTGCTGGACTCCGATCTCACAAGCAATATATGAAGCAGGTACTGTAGCATGCTGCACGGGGGTTCGTGGGTTACACAAACATTGGATTCCGGAGAAATCCCTGAAGTTGCTAGAAGCTAGACGGAACATTCCTCTTGGTAGTTCATATAGCAAGTCTGGAAAAGATATTCGTAGGAAACAGACGTCGCCTAAAGGCTGATCGGAAGCTTATTTATTGGGGGAAGTTAAAGAAGTGGAGACCGCTTTTGCCTCAAGGAACGTCAGCGGACTTCTCAAGGTTATCCTTACCACTGGTTACAGGCGATCGTCCATCATTGAAGCTATCAGCAAGACGGATGGCGTACTCATCTATAATAAATGCAGTAGGTTAGAGCGGTGGACGGAACGCTTCAAGGGTCAATTTGGCTGGCCTCCCGCTTCTACTATGTTACTGTTACGAACTTGTAATTTAGCACCCAGATCGGTAGATTCGTAACCACCTACTGAAACTGAGGTCCACCGTTGCATTTTGGTTCTCAAACGTAATTGGGCTGCTGGTTTAGATGATCTGGTGTCTGCGGTTTTCAAAGAAGGTGGAGAGGCGTTAGTAGACGCATTGACTCAGTTATTTCAACTTGTATCCACGAATCAGCGGCAACCAGTAGGTTGATCGTGCATGAGTGACCGTTTCTGAAGCCGTGCTGTTTTGGTGCCAACAGTGAGTGAGTATTCAAGTGACCCCTTACGAGTTCGTCTACTGTGCACTCCGTCATTTTTGACGTACTTTGTAGCAGAGCAATCAGTCCGAAGTTACTAGTTTTTGTTCTGTCCCCGCCCTTGTAGATGAAGAAGATGACGCTGGTACTTCCAGGTGGCTGGAGTACAACCAGTAAGATATGTGTTGAACCAAACGAACGGACAGCTTCGCCAGCTCATCTGCGTATTTTTTCAGCCTAAGTGGGGGAGTCCCATCAGGCCGCGATGACTTATCAATGCCTAGAACGAGTAACAGGGCGCGTGTGTTAACCGGAGTGGAACTATAGACTGAGAACGATTAGAAGTGAAGGCTGTGGCGTATGGTTCCATATCGGCTGAGTTGCTGAAGACTGATGCGTACTGAGCACGTAATATCTCTGCTGCCTCGGAATTAGAGGTAGAGGGTCCTAAAGGTCCCATGAGAGATAATGTAGCATGTTTTGTCCTGGTTAGGGAAGCCATGTGCCTGAAGAATCTTTTACGACAAGCGGCTATGGACTTTGCAAGTTTCAATTGATGAACCCTGTGGTCGGTGCGTACGGCTGCTGTACAATGAACACGTCAACATATGCATGTCATGTGCGAAGCAGTATCTCTTTTAAAAAGTGCGCCCTACAGTGCCGGCTTCTCTTTCCCTAGACGCTTGGTTGGTGGGTTGAGCCAAAATGACTTGTAAGCGGGGCATGAATTGCATAGTGGAACTGACCTGGTTACCGTGATGTGACATGGGATGGTGTACACGTTTGCCTACTGTGGTACATTCGCCAAGTGGCAGCCAGTTGGCTTGGTATAGGTATACCCGCATCTTTAGAAAATTGGATCGTCTGAAATTCTGTAGAGCCAACACTAGGGAGCGGGTGATGTGATATCACTCATTAAGCGGAAGTTGACCGTGGTGTGGTCGCTTGCATCCAATGGCGCACCACAGTCAACGATGTCCATCATGTGGGGTTCGACTGTTAACAGCACGTCCAGTCGGGATGGTCTTTGACCTTCTTTCCACCTCGTGGGTTTGTTGAAGCGCTCAGTGAGTCCCATCTTCTACTCAATATTGTAGAATTCCGTGGCCGCAGTACTGAAGGTTAGCCCAATGATAAGACCTGCGTGTGGAAGATTGAGGTCACTTGGAACGACGATGCGACATCCAAGGGCCGCGGTGGCCGGTCTAGTGGCACTGTGCATTCTTTCATCCTATTCTGACTTTACTGACAGGGCACAATAAATGATCTCAACGCTGACTTGTGAGTGAGATGCACTAACATTTATCCACAAGGTCTCGTCAAGTGTGTTAAAGCTAGTCTGCTGATCAGTACAGGAGGCGGAGGTCTTCGGTTGTGTGTAGCCAGAGTAAGGTCGGCTGATGTTAGCGTACCAGACACATGTAGAAGGTGAGGTACTGACTGAATTGTTTGTTCTATCTCTTCTGCTTGATGTTATCCTTAGGAATGTTTAGTCGGGGAGTCATAGTAGAGGATCGGAGTGGATTCATCTCGGAACCTTATACACAAATTTACAGAAAACTCGGGACCGCATTTACAGTGAACCCAGTAGTTATAGAGGTCATAGGCCATGGTTGTGCTGCAAGACCCTACTACCTTCGAAAATGGTCTACAAACGTCGACGTCGACTAAATTCTGTCGACGCAAATCAGAAAGACGTTGTGTATTTATCACATCGGCGTACGATCCGACGGACAATTGTTCGGATGCTACCAAGGATGACGTCCTTGTTGACCTTCTGAAGCAAACTAAACACTCAGACACAATCGTACTAGAGAGCGACTTTAATGTTCAGCTTGGTCGTCTTTCTCCGGACGAGAAGCAGCTGGGAGGTATGTTTGGTGTTCGGGCACAACGCACCGACAATAGCGAAGGACTACTACAGCTGTGCTCATCCCACAGTTCCTATATTTCGAGCACTGCTTTCCAACACAAGAAGCACTGTGTTACATGGAGACCTCCGTGTTCTTCTCAGCCGTGGACACAGTTAGATCATATAGCAGTCAATTACAGGTGGCGCCACCCTGTTAATGACTGTCGTGCCTTTTGGAACAACCACCTGGACTCGGACCATGCTGCTGTGCGT
>LUCH01004078.1:0-11884 GCA_013368495.1 Paragonimus heterotremus | reverse complement strand
CAGGCTTATATGGTCAAGTCATGTACTAAAGATGCCAGCTAATCGCTTGCCACACCGAGCACTGTTTGCCTACGCTTCAACCGATTGGCGTAAGGTGCGAGGTGGATAGATGATTACCTAGCGTAGACAAATGAAATCGTTCACGAAGTGGTTAGTCACTGTAGATCGGGTTCGTCTCCTATGCTGGGGCCATCGCGACTCGCAGAGTCGGTGGCTTGAGAAGTTCTATGAGATGGCGGCTAACGGAGCTCAGTGGCTTGACTGTTGTCGTTATTTGTCCGAGTTGTCTGTGAAGTAAGTGCACTTGCTGGCGCGGGGCAGTGAAAGCCGTAAGGAAGGTGTCTTGATTAAGACGCCATACTTTCACTTACAGCTCGTTCGTTTGTTTGCAAGTTGTAGGCGCCTTGGTGTCATATGTTTGAATGTTGACGTAGCTATTTTTATTAGTTAGGTCCATTCCCCTCCTCCTTTTTTTTTGCTCTCTTCTCGTATAGATTTTTTTTCCCTCCGCTGTTATGTGGCAGTTAAGCATCAGTGTCAACCGCTGATGTATTGCTGTCTATGATGATGATGATGTTCAGTCGTTAACCCACCGATCCACTTCGTCATGCCTGACTGTCAAACTCAGTACTGCATGGCTCATAACAGTTATTGTAATGTTTGCTTTTCCGTTACTGTGTGGACACATCATAGGCACGTGGTACACATCTCCATCTCAATTTCTGTTCGCCATCCAAATTGACTCTGGAAGGGCACCATGTTGAAACCATTTGTAAACCGTTTCGCTCTAACTATCCGCGATTGTCGTCTCCGTAGTGGTTTTTCTTCTTTCGTTTTTTTACAGTTTATCTCTGTGGTTACGAAACAGTGTGGTTCTGGAGGTGTTCGTAACGGAATTGGTAGTCCGACGTCTCTGTTCGCCTAATTCTTATTACCACTCGACGTAGTATGCTCCTATAGGTGTCCAGTAGAACCGTTTCATCCAACACAATTCATCGATCCCCTAAGGGCATGTTTGGTTAGTTGCCATGTTACAGTTTCCAGTGCTGCAAAGTGACTATGAAGATCACGAAGTAGACACTATAGACGGCGAGGAATGATATCTCATCAGAACAGGAAGATGACATATTACGATATGTTACTATTTCATTTACTCTTATCAGTCACAAACGTAAAACATGCCAGTTTTGTACATCACACAGATAAGAACAGACAGGGACTAGACACACTTACAAGCACACCAATTGTTATGTAATCAGGATCATGCCAACGCGATAGGTTGCCTCAGCCTCTTTCATGCACATAACGTTGACTGGTAAGTTCGAATGAGCATCGTTTCGCAGAAAGGTAATAACTCAAGTTACGATTGTGCAGCAGTATCTTGAATGAGTTTTATGGATCAACTTGGTGATCTGTTGTTATGAGATGTTTAGCTATCGATGACGTTGAATTTTGAGCCGTCAGTTGTCTTCTTTCTGCTGTGATGAAACGAGCAATGACATGTCACAAAAGTGCAGTGTGTTACTCTAAGTACAAGTGACTGCCTATCACGTTATCATAGTATCATAAAAACGCGGTCATGTGTGCTACTCACGAGAAGATGCGTTTATCTTCTGAGGTGTATATGTTGTAGAAACACAGTGGGTATCACCAACGCACTGTGCATCTTTAGAAGCGTTGTGACATCAGACTGCACTGAGCAGTATTCGAGGTGTGTAATTGAGTGACTCTGCAGTCCAGTCGCTCAGTGCTGATTCACGACATGGTAGGTCAAAAGTAAGTCGAAATTTGCATCTCTCAGAACCAATAAATAAAGACTCTCCATGATACTACCTGACCTACGAAAGCGCAGATGAAAGATACGTATAACTTGTAGACCGGCCATCTATGACCATTCTGCCCATAATACGATGTTGCCGATGTCACCTGCCGTAAATTTGAAAACCATGGTGATAGTTCCTATCTGTCCAGATGGGTTGGACTTTTTTGCCTCTTCCGATAATAATGCCGGTGGCCACCTCTCTTCATTCATTATTTGAAACCTGTGATTTTTTTAGTATTACGGCCTCCAAGCAAGAACGACTTTATTACATCTGTGCTAATCTGTGAACCCACATTTTACTATCCTGGCCACGAACCTATCATGGCGAGGTCACCTAGTAAACGTTTTTTTTTGGGGAGGGGGAGTTACTGCTTTCCTACGTGACTGCTGGCCAAGTCGGGTGACTTCACGCGGTTATGCTTTCCCTTGAATTGTCGGTGTGTCATTGGGATTAGCGGTAATCACAAGACTCAGTAGCTTGAGATATGTGTACTTCGATATTACAATCTGTCGAAATGTGTTGATGTAAGCCGTCAGTTAATCGGAACTCCCGTTAGTATTTCGAATACTAGTGGTTTGTTTCTTAATCAATGTTATATCACCATCGCACAATCTCCAGCCGCACGCCATTCAATTTGACACACACCCAATTTGTGTTATTGCTATTCATTGAGATGTAGCATCATTTCACACTAGTTAATTAGCGTCAATGCGTTTAGCGTCCGCGTTCCTGAGCTAGTTGACACTTCCGCTTCTGATCGATATAACGGTGCTGTTTCCGTTTCGTCCAGCTTCGCGCATACACTGATATATGCAGCTCGCGTTCACCAGTGTGTTTCCGTAAGCCTGTGTTTGTGCTTGACAGATGTATGGGCGTTTCATATCGAATTTACTCAATCTGTCACTTAGTCCTGTTGTATTTTTTTTTCCTGTGGTAACGTAAGTTCGGACCTTTGGTGATCTTGATTGTTTTTTTTTTTAAAATTCCATATTCAGCTTGGTGACAGGTGGCCACTTATGCCAAACAATTACGCTCACATCGATATCACGGAAGTGTCGAATCGTTTCGGTTACTGAGGCATGAATGCATTGCAATTAACGACTCAAAATAATCTGCACTGGAGCTAACATTGTAAATATTTTAAAATCCGTTGCATTGAACGCATTTGCTGATGAAAGTTTTCGTCATGCTGTCCAGGTAACACGCTTCTTATCTCCTTAGGATCATAACCTCGTTCATTTCATTTTAATCTCTTTGGGGTGGTGTTTCGTAAGCCTGGTGCTAAATTTCACCCTGGCCTTAATTTGACCGACATCGAGTATGTGGATGAGATCGTCTCGCTTAGTCCCTCGCCAATGACATACAGATCGTACTGAACAAGGTGAGTGACCGGCTGGTTTGTATGGAATGCGCTTCGACTGAAGCATTCCAACTGATATTTTCTTCATTGCAGATAATCTGCTTGAGACTGTCGACAGTTTCGTATACTTGGGTAGCACTACCTCGTCAGCGAGAACAGTAAAGGCACGAATTTTCTTTATCATACTGCGTTATCTGTGACGTCGAAAAGACGTTCGGTTGTCGTTGAAAAAAAGGGTATATAATGCTAGTGTGCGTTCTGTTTTGCTTTATGATTCGGAAACGTGTGCTGTTCGCGACGAAGACGTGAACAGACTTGCTGTGTTTGATCATCGTTGTCTCTGCCAATTAGCCCACATCAAGTGGACCAATCGCTTGAGTAATACGGCCGTTCGCCGGCAGGTATTTTGGAACGCTCGGGGTGCACGATCAACTAATCGCGTTGCACACCTTGTGATGGTTGGGTCACGTACTCCGCTTGCCAGCTGAGCATTTACCTTACCGAGCATTGTATACTGGGACCACCAACAGTTGGGTAAAACCGCGTGGTGGTCAAACAACAACCTAGTTTCAAAATATGACGACTCTGACTGTTCCACTGAGCAAAGTGAGTAGGTGTCGCTTGCCTGGTTGGGGTACTGATGATCATTAAAATCGCCGGTTAGAAGCGTTATCCGAGATGGCGGTGTGCCGCCGTCAATGCCGCACCTGCATCCATACCGTTTCTGGTACTTCCGCCTAGTCCTCTCTTATTATTATTATTATCATTATTATTATTCCATAGCCTTTTCAGTAGCATTTCTCCTTAAGGTACATTCAACACTATTGTTAAGATGAGCGGCGGCCCGAGCCACGGTACCTCCCGGTCACACTCGTGGTTGTTAATTTGTGGATTCCGGTCTGGGCATCAGTCTGGCTAATCTGACTTCTCTTTTTACACAGACATATTTACAGGGATGGAGTGTGTGTACGGAAGCGTTGTCGTTTTGGAAGACAAATTTTTGCCCTATATCCTAGCAGCAAAAATCAAAGGGCGGACTCCACGTATTATGTTCTAAGTTGCTAACGTTTGGGTTCCATCTGGTGTCACTGACCACCGAACCTCCAGTGGCAAATTCCCTCCAAATTATCAGCCAGTAACCGTTATACTTTTGGAATGTTAAGTATTTATGTTCCTTTCATGGGTAGTGGCAACAAAATGGTCATCCACGGAGACCTTCCAAATTGAACTTTTCGTCAGTGATGGTCACGCTATTCCAACAATCACTCCAAGTAACATGCTGTTCAATCAGCTTCGTATGTGTGGTCTAATATGCACAGGCTGCACGCACAAGGTAGATGGGGTACACTGTATATTACTTACTGCCGTTACAGTTTATGTGTCGGCTTCAGTTGGGGAGCTCTTAATCATCTATTGCAGGCTGAACAAACACGTCCACCTCTGTCTTTCGCCCCCCTGTTTTTTCGGCTGTGCGATATATAATGGGATCCGCCAGACGTATATCGACAACAGTTTTAGTCCAAATAGTTCACTTGACCAACTCTATTCCATCTCATCTCGTTGTTATCCATAATCTTACCTTCTCTGAAGGTGAGATGAATTCCGTTTAGTGTGGTTGAAATCACAGTGATGAAGTAATGGTTTTTGTATTCTATAATTACTGCTGGTTCAGTTTTACTTTCATTGCAAAAAATGCCAGGCGTTGTTTTTAGTTTCTTTATAGGTTTTTTTTGATAGATTTAAAACTGACCAGTATGGTGTAAATATAGCTTACTTTATGGCGATTTTTCCGGTTGATCAATCCATTATTTTGTTAAATGTATGAGCAAATCATTTGAACTGAAAAAGTGGTCGTTCGTTCATATAATATTTTTAAATGCAGATTGTCCAAACCCCTAGAATGCAACACTGAGTTTTCTATGAAGTTCAACTGTGTAGTTTCGTTTGTGAAAGTAGTAGAAGAGATATTTTCGCAAATCAACAACACAGTTTTCGCCTAAGGAGATCACATCGGGCTTTCCTATCAGACAACAACTCCACTGCATCGCTTAGTCGTAATATTACTCCGGTTGACTTTTTCATGATTAGAGTTGTATTTTTTAACCCTCCCCTCTCAGATGTGCGTCACACCTCTCAATAGACAAACGCAAACATCTCTATGCGAACAGAGTCATACTGACTTTGCAGAATCCCTTGATTCGCTGGATTCGAAAATTGTCTCTACCATTCCCAATGTGCCAACAACATTCTATGAGGTGTTGGATCGTCGGAACGATGCTGCGCTCATTTTGTGTTCATCATTTTCCGGTTGGTTTTCAGTCGATGAATATGTTCATTGCATTAGATTTGCAGTTACTTATGGATTAGTGTTTGTTTCTTCAGGTGCTCGCAGCAACGAGCTCTTGAAATATCTAGTGAATTAATCCTGTCGTTTGTGTAAAGTTATCAGAACAATTTTTTGGCCGATATGATTGGATCACTGAGAACTCGTGCGATCACTCTGATCTCAATTATTTGCTGAATGAACTAGTGTGATTTTTATGCGGACACTCGGACTTTGTATTGGCGGCCTTCGAATGAGCTATAATGCTCTGATTTACGACTGGTTGTGTTAACAAACCGTAATTTGATCGTGTAACTTAGCAGTCGACTCATCTGGGGTGGAAGAAGATGGAACTTAAGGACAATCATTGTTGTGACCAAAACTGCATTTTTCTGCGGGAAAGCGAGCAATTCGTTTAGTTATTCCTTCTTTGTAATCGAAATTATTCTGGTGTGTAGAGCACGCGCATAGTTGTTCACAATAGCACCTCATTCTTCTGCACGGGCACTCCCGACTTTTGGTTAACAGATTCACGAACGATCACTGTTCCCTCGCTCGCTGGCTGGACTTGCTACATTCATCGATCAGTCAAATAGTTGGCAACTGACAAATTCTAGGCGGTCCTGCCAATTTACAGTAGAAAGCTTATGGCTGAACCTCGGTTCCCGTTAAACAACATCATTAGGGGTTTTGGTACAATCCAACGTATATTTAACGACTTATAGCTTAATATTGTACAAATATACCAGCTGTTATGTGTTAGCATATATTTATGCAAAATATGTGTGCCATAATTATTAAGTAATTCCTTGGTTAAGCCACAACGAGTTAACTCGTTGTGGCTTAACCAAGGAATTACTTAATAATGGACATCAGCAAAACGCACAATATTTTTTCCCATATCCGTTCCGTTTATGGTTCGGGAGTACTAACTATGTGTGCTATAGTTTATTATATGCAGATCAAAAATGAGCTTAATGTTGTGATCTTAATTGTGTTGCACTTCAAATGAAAATTGCAGTACTTTCCCCACCTAACTTTATCTTCGAATTGCTGCTGTCACTTGTTTTTAATGCCTTTGAGTTCTTCGTGCATGTCTGTTTTTCGCCGACATCAGGCTTGGACTGTGAGGTTAATCTGACTCATCCCATCATTATTCTCTGGATGATGTGATTTTAGTGGAAAGTACCATTTCCCTACCTTATTTGTGATCAGTCACTAATAATTGACCAGTTGCTCATCACGAAGGTATCATGCTGATTATCAGTCGAGTTGATTTATTGCAAATCAGTCAAATACACACACAGCATGAACGCGCCAGATAGCTAAACACATGTTAGAGCCAGTACGCAAAAACTAATTCCTCAAACCACGAGTGAAACGAATGCGAATTCACCACTGATTGTCGACTGTCTGCTTGGTTGACTTGTCAAAAGCTTCGACATTTTATTCGAAACACTCAAAACCGAAAACAGTCCAGTTCTATCGTTGTTTCATGCGTTTGTCTTCACGTGCTACCATTTCATGCACGCGCTCAACATTGGTATGACGAAATAATTTCGTTTCATGTTTGAAGATAACTCGTTTTCGCTCACTGTTATGTCTTTCGAAAGAAACTGTTAGAAGGGTTTGTTTGCTTGCGTTTTACAGATTTATTTGCCGAAAGTGTAGCGCTGTTCCGAAGGTTTGTTGGGACAGCTTTCAGTGATTCAAGATTTGATGCTGTTACCTAGGTTTTAATGTTTTATCTAGAAAGCGTGTACAGTTGGTTTTTACAGTTTACTATTGGCATAGCTAACGGTTACAACGAGAATCCCGATAGCATTTTAAGATTTAAGTTATTATACAGTAAAACTGGTTATTCATTAAACTAAATCCACTTCCGTGCTGGTACGTTAAAGTTAGGGTTTTTCGTCCTATCCTTCTCTCTTTGAGCTATACATACTACTGTGGCTAGTTACATTTCTTATTCGTAAGCAAGCACGAACACTTCAAACGGTTTTTTAGTTGCTGATAAGTAGTCGAGGCTCTAGTTAATGTAGGTTGAACACCATTCTCACTTGTTTGGAAATTTTGTGTTCAGATAAACTTCTCAGTCGCTTTCTTTCTAACAGAGGCATTAGACTAGAATTACAGTCTTGCTAACGTTTGTTAATGATGCATCTCCTTACTGTTGCCGGAATTCGAATTCCCGGCGCGCCTTCCTATGTCAGCTGCATTGACCGCTGTGTTATTGTTCTCACATTAGGCACGCCAACGTTCAGCCACACTCATCTACGAATAATGCTCCGAATGCTTTGAGAGGAGACAGTAACTGTCCTGTTAACTGAATAAATGAACGAATTGTCTGCAAACGCTTATGCAACGATCATTTGATGGGGAAAATATGCTTAGTATTAGTTTCGATTCGTATTTAGACGGGAGGTCTGACAGCAACGTTACGCTCAGTTACGTACCGCAGGTTCATTTTCCCAGCATACATGCTGCTCATGAGCCTGTACTAGGTCGATGTAGCTGCCGATCACCTCGTCGGTGGTCACTGAGACTAGTTGTTCGCCAAAACAGCCTACTCAACCCTTTTCTGGCGACTGTGATGGATGCTTGCCAGTCTATAGGCAAATGTAGCTGACTGATTGAGTTCAGCCCGTGAAAAAGCGGAATGCAAAAACCAAGCAAGTTAGAAACGTACAGTTGCAGCCGTGATTCTCAAAGAAACCAAGCGGTTCCTAGTCACCATCAGGTACCTACACCAGTTCTGTTAAGTGAATTTAGGGTGAAAACGGTCATTTCTTCGTGCCAGGCTGTGCCCCAAGTCATGCTGAAGACATTTTCGCAATCGAACGCAGGGTTTCTATGCATGGCTACGTTCCTTCTTCAACTCTGACCGAAATTGCGCAAATTGTAATTATGAACAACGCATTTCACGAAATTCAACGCAACACCGGTTGACCTGAACCACGGTGGTGAACCAAAGCACCAATACGATATTAATGGTCCTCATACACAACTCCACTGACTGACAGAATTTATGTCACTTCGCAGAAGAGTAGTTGCTATAGGGCAGTCTTCCTTTTGATGGATTGCAATTTCGCTGTGTTCAATTCATTGTTTCCAACTTGTCATGTTATGTCCAACTCATCTAAATTAGATGTTTGGTCTACCATCTGTTTTCTTTATTTTTTCTTCACTATTCATTCTGCTCGTGTTACCGTTAGTTACACGATTTTGTGGTAGGATGACGTTGCTTTACCGTTCTGTCAGTTGCTTGTAAATGTTTTGTAGACTTTCTTAAGAGTATTTTGTTCTGTTTTAAAAATATCAGGAATTTTCTCATCGTGGGTTGCTTCACTCATCGGTTATGTTGTCATTTTTCCTAGAAATGACAGAATTTACGCAGACATTAGTAGCACACCTTTAGGCGCCGATTATCTCTTCTCGAATGAATCCTTTTGGTCTGGAAGTGTTTGGCTACATGTGAACAAATAATTTCAAAGGCCCACTACGTTTCTTGGTTTCTCATTTGACACCTTCGTTGATCATCATTTGTATGTCATATTTTGGTTTTCCTTCTCATTGGTAGCGCTGTGAGGTCATTGCATGAATGAACGGAATGTCACCTTACATTCATATGATTTTCACTTGTATCCTCCACATTATTTTGTATATTTTGTTTGTGCGTAGAATTGTTAACTGCTCTGCTCGCTGTCTGTCGCTTGTGTTACTGTGTTTTTGACTGCAGGTGTCAAACATCAGATTCGTGTCCACCTGTCCATGGGGTTGCATACACCCATTTTGGGGGATCACAAATACTCTCACGCTACCTTTCTCGCTCCTCAACGTCTTTCTGCTCGTCTATTGGAGTCTCTTAAACTACGGCAAACTAAAGTCCGCCATCTTCCATTGCATTTACACGCAAATCGAATGCAGATTGTACAGTCCAGCGAAATACCTGTCGGCTTCTTCGACTTCATCGGATCCCGTTCGCGAAACGTCAATTCCGGCATCGATTTTGTTATTCCTCCTCCACCCCACTTTTGGGACAGTCTCAAACGTATTGGCCTGCAATTACCACGATATTTGTCCGGAATAATTGTCCGATGATCTCATTCTGACCTGCATTTTGTTGTCGACTTCATCTTATGTATGGTGACATTTTGTCAGCAATCCTTCCGTTAAATATTTACACATTGTGTCGTTCAGTTGAATTTTGCGCAGTAACCAGTGTGCTGGATGTTGTTAAGAAATTTAGATAATGGTATTTAATCACATTAAAAGTTTCGGTCATAGTTATTGTGGTTGAAGATGGATGTTATCTGTTATCCGTGACTGTTTCTGGAACGGACTGCATGCAAATGCGCAATATCTTTCTGGGTCCTCGGCGGATTCTTGCTCGTATTAAGATCATCTGTGAGAGGCTGAACTTTTACAGTGCAACACCAGAAGAACACTCAACAGCTAACGAAGGTAGAAAGTTACGGATTTGTACTATTGTGAGTGGTGATCAATTTTCGTCCAGCCACGAGCCCTTGATATTTTTTGTTTCGATATGAGCTCGTCGGCCGTCAAATTTGGACGCATGCGAACACTTACTCGTGTTGCACGTGCGAAAACGCGCAGCATTTAATAGGCTCGTTTTCTCTATCCACTCCTCCTTACATACACATCCGAATAGTGGTTGCACTATTACCTACCTGATTATTTTGCAATCGTGAACTCTTGACGTTTTGTCAGTGAGACAGTCGAATGACTGTTGGTTCTGGTGACCTGTTGGTAAGTCCGACTGATAACATTGTCATTCTTGATAGTCCCAAACTCCACCTGCTTAGAAGTCTATGTGATACATACACACGCGATGCGAACACGTACAAGGTTATCGGGCGTCGAACACTTGTGACCCACCGCGATATTATCGAAACCGACCCGACTGTGGTGTCGTTATCTCCGTCCGCTTATGGTTGCAATTTGATTGAGTGGTCTGTTGTTTCTTCTTGATAGTCTGTTTCGCCCTCCGAATGTAAACGTTTTCTTCATCGGCCGATTGATACGTTCGTTTGACCCTGTCTGTTCTGACCGTCCGAACAAGTATTCCTTTTGAGTGAGTAGTTGTCTATGAAAGGCAATTTTAGCAACGTTTATATGAGCAAGACGAGTAAAGCATAACCATTCTAGAACTTGTGGTGTCCCATGAAGGACTCCAGCTGGTTTTACCTTTTCTCGCAACGATAAGGTCGTTATTTCCAACCACTTTTCGGTCAGATTTGCCCAGTTATCTTTGTCGCATTCAGTCACGAATGTCCAAAGGCCCTGTAACTGCCCGTACCGTTTGTGCATGCGTACGTGCGCGTGCTGTCCCATGGACTTCCAACCGTAGAGAAATGTGCATTCCTTTTGGAGTCGTCACCTGATTCGTTTTTGGGATGATGTCACTGGTCGGGGTGGCTTAGACGGCCACAGTCATTTCTCCTAATTGTCCATACCCTGAGAGGGATCAGGCAAGCAAATTGTTTGGCGCAGCCTAAACGCATTCATTAGTCGGTCAGAGTTTGCTGTATGTACATTCGCAGTGGGGCGAAAAAGTGATCTTACCATTCGACGCGCGTTGCATTAGTACAAGTGCTTGCATACCCCCCGACATTTGTAATTGACGTAGGCCTTTTGGAGACAATCAGTAAGGTGCCTGCGATCGCCTGTCCTTTCCAGAATCACTGATGAAATGGACTGCTAGATGGTTTACGAATAGGATGATGATGTAATAGCTGTTAGATTGTTAACCACTTGCGACTGCTTGATACCATATTACCCAGTCCAAATCCTACTATCGAAATGCGTACAGTAATAAAGAACAAGAACTCAGCGCGTTCATTCGGATGGCTTGTGAAACTAGTGAGTTTCGTCTCGCAACGGAGATGACAAGTCAGCAGTTTCATTAAGTAGACTAACAGATGGAAATAATGAAAAGACAATGCAGTATCACTGTCAAAATATTCATTATGGCTGTGGAGTCTAATTTAACATTCCCCCTACTTATGTGTTAACTGTGGATCGCTTTCATCTCCGAATTTAACGTGCCCCTCGGTTTCCGTTATCCCTTTTTACACGCAACTGTTTGATATGCTAACATTTATTTGATTTCCATCAACTCTATTTTGGCTGTAAATAGTAGGACTGTAACGCGTGGCCTACCTTACCACCCGAATTAACTACACGATTTATTATGTTTCCGCTATATTGTTGTACGCGTTTGTGAGCCTGGTCGTAAGTTACTGTTCATTTAAGCTGTTTATTACTGTATTTGTGGGATTATGTTCAATATCAATACATATATATTTACGCATAATCTTCTACCCACTTCAAGATATATCCAGCCCAGACCGTGCG
>LUCH01004077.1:53826-64994 GCA_013368495.1 Paragonimus heterotremus | reverse complement strand
ATTTGTAAGCACACGATAATTAGCACAAAGGTAGATACACTGCAAATTGTAGACAAAAAACCTGTCTGTATTACGTAGCCTTTCAAAGGCGACAGCAATACTGAAAATATAATCAGGAAACTTAACGTAGCATTTAACAGGACCTATTTCGCGGATCAACCACGCGTACGATTCATCTCCACACCAGTTTTGTGTCCCACCTAAAAAACATACTGCCTATTTTTCTGTTTGCCGTTTCGTTTGTTCCTGTGGGACAATCCACACAGACCGTACAAGGCGATTATCTGAATACACGCGGGAGCATTACCCGGCGGGGCTAGCTCGAGGATCGATAAAGGCTTGCTCATCAGCGGTCGTTGCACAATTGGTCAAATCGAACCATCTCATCAACAAGGCCGATTCGTTCAAGCCGATCTATCAAGTCTGTGGAACGCAACCGAAGTGTTGTGACCGCAAAAGACGCTCGGCGTGAGAATTCGTTTGTTGCGCAAACTCCCGTATAGGTCATGTCAAAAATTGAATCACAAACGCGTACACTCATTTGCATGACAAACATGCACTCACATATATCGGGTGAAAGTACGTTGTCATTCGTCTTAGTGGAAGTTCTCACACAGCACGTATACACTATTCCGATAGTCTCTTCTTGTCTGTCGTCTTCCTGGCGTTCGGGTCTAGCTCTTTTGTTCCTGAATGTCGCCCGTGGGTAATATACTACTTGCGAGTAGTATACTGCTCACAACGAAACTGTCTGTTCATTTGTTATCAGTCAATCGCGCCGACTTGACAGGTGGGCTGAACACTTTGAAGAACAGTTCAGCTGGCCTGAACCACATCATGCTGACGACGGGACCCGATCGGTCAGTTACTGCATTCCAGACGGTCTTCCGTCGGAAGCAGAAGTGGTCCTGGAGCCCAAGTTATTGAAGCGTAATAAGGCTCCTGGTCCAGACCTCCCTCCTCCTTCTCTTTTCAAGGATGATGGGGAGAGGTTGATGTCAGAAGTGACAAAACTCTTCCAGACGATTCGGGAGACTTAAGAGGTGCCTCTTGATTGGTGCCTATCAACAGTCAGTCCGGTTTTCAAAAAGAGGTCCCGAAGTCTATGTGACAATCACAGAACCATCAGCTTGGTGTCTATTGCGTCCAAGTTACCCACTGGGCTCATTTTACTCCGGCTTACTAAGCCCAGAGAAAATCAGATACGCGAAGAACATCGAGGATTCCGATCCGGTCGAAGGTGCATTGATCATATTTTTACCTTGAGACGGATCTTGGAACATCGGCACTGTTACAGACAGCCGACGGTCGTGGTCTTTCTGGACCTAAAGGGTGCTTTCGACTCAGCTGCTCGTAACGTTCTCTGGAGCTGTCTCCTTTGCAAGGGAGTACCAGAGAAATATGTGAATCTCTTGAGATCACCGTATGCCCATTCTGCAAGCAGAGTGAGAATTCACGGACAACTGTCTAGGGTGTTCATCACTTCTAGTGGTGTTCGTCACAAGTGTTCGATTTCTCCCTTCCTGTTCAATTTTGTCATGGACGACATTCTGGAGAGTGCTCTTCGCGAATTCAGTGGGCTTGGTGTTGAGCTTCTTCCTGGCGCTAGATTGACCGATCTAGAGTATGCAGACGACATTGTCTAACTCAGCCCCTCTGCCGAAAACATGCAGACCATGCTGGACAGGTTGAGCGACCGAGCTGGTTTGTATGGAATACGCTTCGCACCTTCAAAGTGTTGCTTCAAGTCTGGGGCATTTCCATCCCCCACATTCTTCCTTGCAGGTAATTCGACTGAGACTGTGAACAGTTTCACATACCCGGGTAGCACCATATCGTCAGTCTGTAATATTGATGATGAGATATCAACAAGGATTGTAAAGGCACGAGTTGCCTTTGCCAAACTGCGTCATTTGTGGCGTCGAAAAGACGTCCGGCTGTCACTGAAAGGAAGGGTATATAATGCCTGTGTGCGCTCCATTTTGCTTTATGGTTCGGAAGCGTGGTCTGTTCGGAAGGAAGATGTCAACAGGCTTGCTGTGTTTGACCATCGTTGTCTCTGCCAATTGACCCATATTAGGTAGACTGATCGCGTGAGCAATGTGGCCGTTCGCCGGTGCGTATTCTGGAACGCTCGGGATGCGCGATCAATTGGTCAATTAATCACAGTACACAGCTTGCGGTGGATGGGTCACGTACTCCGTATGCCCATCTGATCGTTTACCGTACCGGGCATTATATGCTGAGACCACCAACAGTTGGGTGAAACCACATGGTGGTCAAGCAACAACGTGGTCACGAAATATGAAGACCTCGACTGCTCCATTGAGCAAAGTGGGTAGGCGTCGTCTGCCTGGCTGGGGTCCTCATGATCACTCAAACCGCTGGTTAGAGACGCTATCCGAGATGGCGGTGTGTCGCAGACAATGGCCTACCTGTATCCACACCACTTCTAGTTCTTCCGCTTAGTCTTCTTTTAATAGTTTTCAAACTTCTTAGTGGCATTTCCTTCTAGAATATTCCACGTCAGTGTTGAGGTGAGCGGCGACCTGAACAACAGTTCATTTCGGTCAGGCTTATGGCTGTTATGGGGACGATGTTATACAACATAAGTGGGTCAAAGGTCGTTTATTAGCTATCGCAATTCGCCTACACTCATCCTCGTTATGCGCACGAAAAAGTCTGGTCAAAACATTTAACCTCCTGTGGCCATGTATCAATAGACTGGATCGATCTGTTACGTAGGAGTGTCGATTCGCCAAAACAGTTTATCGACGTCAGACCGGTCGAGCAAGCAGTGAAACGGACAGTACGGTTGACTATCTTAAAATGACCGAGTAGTCATTTTGTCAATTTTCTAGATTAATCAATGCACATAGTAGAAATACCTAGGATAGATGTCCACAAAAACTAGAAAATTCCACAACGCTACATCTGTTTCGCGTAGAAAGTGAGTTGTGGGGAGAATAATCACGGTAAAATGGGGTTTCTCGGCGGTAGAAACGATATGAAGGATAAGTAAAACATGAATGTATTGCCACAGATGTATCGAACTGAGTGTGCACATGCAAATTGTTTGATGTAGAATGTGCAAGCATACGGCGACAGAATTACAATTATACCCACCGTCAATTTAGAAGTAATAAGAAATATTGGATGTTAAGGAGTCGTGCATTTATGCATCGAATTAGAAAGATTCAATCAAAAAGGGGTTTGAAACCACTACAAACAGAGCGAGCTAAATGTTCCACAATGTACACTTGTTTGTCACACACCTGGCAGATTGCATCACGAATCCTGTATAGGCTTCGTCTACCGATGTCACGCGAAATCAGACAGGACACAATGAACGGGTGACAAAGAGATTAGCTAAAAGTTTTGTTTAGCTGTAGCAAAGTAAACACATTTACACCGAAGACATTGTGCGATGCTCGCTGTCCTCGTTGATGACGAGCAGTAGGACCCTCTAAACGAACAGCGTGACAACCTGATTTGGTCAATATGTCTACAAGTTTGACTCTTCGACTCCAAAACACTGACTGCTATTGTCATCCTATGGCGAAATTTTCACTGGCACTTTCTTAATCCGTCTGTAAGGTACATTAAGTACTCATGCATGACTGTAGTTTTTGCTTCACACACTAAATCGAACAGATCTTCCCAATGAACCACTGTTCAGCTGATGAAAACGTACCATGTGCTGTACAGCTTGAGCATTTGGAATAAAAACACTAATACCATATCTTTTTCGTGTTATTAAAAAAGACACGTTAGAGTTCTTCTCAGCGGTCAAGTTCACGGATGCACTTTGATACAAAGTACACAATGGAGTGACTGCTTTCTGTTTTTGGTTTCGTAATGAACAACAAGTACACTGTCCAGAAAATTCGAACTATGTTGCTTTCCGGCACTTTGTTAACTTCACTTGGTTGTCCGAAACGTTTCAGAAGCGTTCGCATGAAAAATGAGAAAAATGAACGTTATTCCGATAAACTGATCAGTCGACCTCTTTGGTTTCGATTATCTCTGCAACACAAAAAACCAATGATATGCCGTGCCGATTCAATAACAAAATGTTTACAGATATCATACGTGTAATTGATTTATTGAACTTATTATTTCATTGGATCCTGAAAGGCGTTACAAATGTGCATGGCCAGAACTCGCCTAACGTATGGTTGTGATTCTCTGTTTCGCATCCAGTTGGGTTTGCTACTTGAGTCGCTAGTATGAAAATGTCAGCCAGCAAAATCTATAATGTTGCGAACCAACAGACGGTTAACGAAATTCTACGTCGAATTCGGTTTTCTGTAGCAAGAATCGCATTTGCATCAAACGTCATTGCAGTATAACAGGGGGTAGGGGGGAAAATGTGTCCAACATTGAACAACGCGAGCGGCGCATGTGCCCAAACTGATCACGAGGTACATAGATGCGAATGCACGCCGGACGACGCAGCTAACGTTAGGGCTGAAAAATGCGGCTCCAGCATTCTTGCCCATGCATATCCTAGGCCGATCTCCAATGTCAAGATGGAGTAATGCAAACTGTGCAACCGCATAAAATAGAAGTGCTCGGGATGGCCGCTCTAAGGATCACTATATTCAATAAGTCGTACCATAAGAGCTAAATGACCGATCTGAATCTAATATAGAGGTGACGTTAATCTCAATCCGTGAGGAAAACACATGAAAACATCGGACTTAGACAGCTATAGAAAAATCATGTAAGCCTAAAGATAGAAGCTGTCAAAATGATTACCTGACCATTCGTGTGTTAACGTTCGGCAAGTGGTTCAGTGACAGACCATCTGAAGTACATGTAAAACATGTACCGAACAAAGGGCATGCCAGCATACGAGATAGTCCGTCCAACTGCTTTTTGAATCGAACTAGCACGACAAAAGAATGAATGTGTGCATCTAGACGCATTTAATGAGTCACTAAAGCCACGTCGTAAGAACATACGTGCACCAGAGTGCCTGTATTCGTCCTATTAACTAACAGTCGTAAAGTGACTATCGATGGTCGAGCGTAGCACAAATACGCAAAACTGTACCAAACAGTGGTGTTATCCATCGTGATTTCACTATTATTGAACTAGTTCAGAAGTCACAATTTTACAGACCGCTCACTTGCACAGATGGTACATAAATTATCCGTGTGAGTTGAACACTGGAAACCACCTTACTCATGTTTTATCCAAAAGTATATATGCACTGAATCACGTCCAGCTGCCAAAAACTAGACAGCAAGTCCGTTCTAGGTAACCGCGGACCCGTAATTTCCAAATGTTTGCCGAACAGACGATTAAGTTTGCTAATATTGTTTCAAGATATAATGGTATAAATGTATAGGCATTTTGTACTCATTGACAATGAACTGTTGGCTCGGAGCAAAAGAAATTCTAAACGAATAATCATGTTTAGAAGGGAGCTGAGCATGAATTCATAAAAAGCAGAGTAAGGTAGCAAATCTAAAGAAAAAAAATTAACGTGTACAACTTTTCAGACGCAAACGTTCCGCAGGAGACAAAGTATTGATTTAAAATCACTGAAACTATCATAGAAAAATGCCTTCTCTAGTTCTCTGTAGATGTGACTCCGGATTATAAGCGTAGTGCACAAACCGGTGCGTTGATCAAAAAAAATCCGGACGCTCAAGAATCTGAGCGTAAAAAAGATCATGCGTGGACATCGATATTTGATGATCGCGGCACAGGAATCTCGTCACCAGGTTCGTATGCCCCGGAAGGCAGTTTGGATTCTGAGACAAAATAAAATAAACGTGCAATGAAGTTCTCTGAAATATGAGCCGGGGCAATTAGTGTACACTCCGCCAAATGGATCACGTAACTCATTCTCGGACAGCAAACTGCGCACACAAACGGAACTATTAATCCAAAAACAGATACTAACCTTCAATAACTTTGTGAACGGCATCTTTGGCTGGCACGACAAAAAGACTGGTCGTGCAGAACAGGAAGGCGCTGAGCACGCAGACAAACGGGGTGAGAAACAGGGCACGCTGAAGGCTCAAAAATCGCATTTCAAGCGAGGCGCTATCCGCAATGGCCACCGAGATCTAACGCAAGACAGTTGTGGAGAAAAGCATGTCAGTTGGGTTGAAATGCCCTGTTGTAAACTCAAAACGAGTGAGATTTGGCAAAAGTACAAGTAGGCAAACGAGTAATTCATGCAAACACTTTATGAGAGCGCAAACGACGTGCACTTATAAAATGAAACACACAACTTTGGAACAGATAAACTAGTAAGATAACGTGTAGAAGTTCCACCAGCAAGAAAACAAAATAAACGGGAAGTCGTTCGAGTTGAATGAAGTGAATGGAGACTAGAAAAGCGATGATCAAAATACACACAGATAGAACGAGACTCGTCAGTAATTTCGTCTAAAAACACCAATTTTCATAGATGACTTTCACAATGAACACCATCGTAATAGGTGAACAGTGGACAAATCACTAATGTCGGGCGAAACAAGACAAATGACTTGGTTTCAAAGAGGAAAGTTAATAGTTTACAATCGAAATTATTTATTTTGTCTGGCCGCTCACGACAACCTTCTTTTCGACAGTGCATGAACAAGCTGACCCAACCCTTGTATAAACGATCAATACAGTTAGGAGAAAATAGTGCCGTTTTACGTATACTATGAATGCATAATGAAAGACATACAACCATACTGTGTGTAAACCAGCAAGGTTATGTGACTCACCGCACCAACAATAGCCGGACTGATGCAATCACCTAGAGCATGGGTCATGATCATCTGAACCGCTGAAGCAGTAGCTCGTCGGTTGGGTACAACGACTGACTGTGGAATACAGAGAGAGGTAGACAAGAAAACAGGAATGAAGTGAAATTTGTAAGACATGCAGACTAGCCGGACCACAGACATTGGCTGTCTCCTCCTAAAAAACACCGGTTCTGTTCAAACTGAGAATAACTGTTAAAGGATCAGTTCATCAACAGATACCGATTTTGATATAAATCTCAAAATCGATTAAAAACCATAAACGTAAGTTATACTTGAAAACAAAAAACAAGTGCTATATCACAAAATAAAATGAAAATTTTAACAGTGTTTAAAGTTTTTTATCTGATTGCGGATTAACGACAAAAGTAAATGAAAAATAAGTTGATCAGAACCGAAATCTGGCCTATTCCAATTTGAGAAAAATCCTGAAGGTTTGAAGAAAGACCAGCTAAACAAGCACATGATCAAATTGGCCCTAATGCTCATTACCCAATACCGACTGAAAAAGAAACGTTAGTACGTAACTAACAGACATTGCTGGGATTCAGGGGATTAAACTGACTGATGTAAACGAATCAGTTGATGTCTACCTAAACCCCTCCAAATCATTCAAAAGCATCTATCTTGTGTATGCCTCTCAAATAGGATATATTCTTCATCACTAAGCTGAAGTGGTTCAATGATGTGTTAAGGTAAGGAAAGAGAAAAACAACCGGTTTATATTGATCCATGACTAGCTAACTATCTTAGGAATGACCGTGATGATGGAACAAAAAACCACTGTATTCTCTTACTGATATTACGGAAGCAGTGGCAGATCGCAGAAAAATCAATGAGAGTTATTATTTTTCCGATCAAAATTAAACTCCTTGCTATAAGCCAGTGGCACAGGCCTGAGATAACTGAAAGATAAGAATATCGATAATCAATTATCACATGGTAGTTGTGATTACTATTTTATAGGTTTTGGAACCCAAAAAAATACTGTCCACATGCGACTCGGTGTGCTGCCAGATAGCAAGTCTCTTGTAAGTATTAAGGTTTAAAAAAAGTAGCCTAATACACTTGTGTGCATTCATCATTCGAGTTGCTCCAAAAATTTGTCAGAGCACGAAAAGCTAAGCACCATCACTCATAAATAGAACTTCAAAGCAATCATTTCAGAAAACTGCCGGTTTTCTGTGTCTCAGTGATAAACACAACCAGTTCTCAGTGTGAGCTTCGCGGGAAAATGTCCAGGACGTTTTACTCCTACGGTTTCAAGATGAAGTTGGACCCACTGGTGAATCCCATCTTGGATTTAAGGTTTCCAAGTTTGGTGACTCGACCCCAAGAGACATTCAATTCAATAAAACAAAAAAATGAAAAATGGGTTACAACATTCCGCAGCCCTTGTCACAGCTAGACAGACTGCTTAGACCGGATCAAATCTTCATACAGTACAGACACATATGTAGGTTGGTCTATGGGATCTTCCACCAACCAGCCGATAGGAAACTGGTTTCACTCAACTAAAATCATTGTCAGAAAGGAAGTAACTCGTTTGGGGCAGAAAATCAAATAAGTCGCAAGAATTGAGGGCAACGTTCATTCCAAATTGGGAAAGTTTCACCCGAACTTGCCATGACCACCATCAATAGAGTAGCTCAAGAGCAAGAAAGAGAAGAGGACCGGCCTCAGTAAGTTCCCACAACCTCAGCCTATCATGTACAGCAATAGTACTTGCTCAGAACTGTCGGTAGTTGTTGTTATGTGGACGTTAGGTCGATTTCAATTCTGCCTTAAGTTAGGGGGAGGGAGGGGGCAATGAACACTAAACCAAAAAGATTGCACATGACAAAATCCTATAACGGTAAAGTTTGCTCAGAAACTACATTCAAAAAACATGAATACCGCCAAACTGAGCAGTATGCAGCTGCTTCAAACTAACAGCATCGTGGTAGGGATTGATCAAACGTTACTTACCATGGTGATATCCGATACGAGCGCCCAACTAAGACATAACAACAGATCGACTATGAAAACCAAAGTCTGCAAAGGTAAAGAGAATGTGAGTAGATTGACGGAAATAACAGATGCAGTCGGTCCTCCCAGGATAATATCTAATTTAAAAATATCAAAAGACCACAATGCCAATACTGTTTAACAACCATCGCCTAGATCCTAAATGTAAGACTGTGCTTGCCTGAAGATCATATCACTTGTTGGTTTCACTGTTCACTCATCAATGGACTAACGCCAAGGGTAGCCGGTTCAACCCCTCGTTCAGACTATCTCTACCTGATGAGTCCAAACAAGGACGATGGCGGTCGTGGACTGTCGGGTTGAGAGTAAGCATCATGAGACATTATAAAAACCAAAGTGCGTTTGTTTATAGTCTGACGAACAACACGGAAAAGTTCGAAGGAATCAACCGTGTGACAGGATTCGAGCACGTGTTTTATAATGGTATTCTCAACTGTCCCAGTTTTGGTATTCAGAAGCCATTTCGAAATGTGCTCCGAGCGACGAGTGAGCAGTGCCCTCACTGTACGGTCTACGTACTGCAGTCCGCATGTACTCAAAGCAGAAGATGAGATCGTTTCAATAATCATTTCAGGTAACGCGATGGTCTGCGTAAATTTCAACTGACGGTGCATGTGTGATTATATATATATATATATATATATATATATATATATGCACTGATGGCTGAATGTGTGGATATTTTCAGCTGATATGCATTATGAGTCTTCCTACGATACTCCTTAAAACATACTGACTCCTTGATTAACCTATCTGACTGACTGCATCGACTGCGTTTCAGTTTTGTTTTCAGGTATCACAAACTATTGCAGTTGACAATTCGAACTCAACACTGACTTCCGTCTATATGCAATTGATCTACAACCAAATGTCTTCTGATTCCTTTAAATGTTCATAACAAGCTTACATCAAGCAGCTAAATCTGTATCTGGTTCATCTGGTCTGGTGAAGCGTCCGTGGAATTACAAATAAACAAAGCTATCGATTATATGCGAGTTGTTTTGAAAGTATGAGTTCTCAGTCGACCTCAAACGTTCTCCAAGTACTCCAAGTTTTTTAAGTACTCCGTGCAACCCAAATTAACACCTCCAAATCAACTCTCGAAAATTTATCAAGCGAACGGTTTGAGTTCTACAGAAAATGACAGAAGATATCAGTTCAACGAATTGTTTGCCAGTACTAAGATCAGTGCATATGGATGAGTGATCAACACTGGTTGAAGTCAACCACCCGCATTGTTTCGTGTCCTGTTCCATCAAATCCACCCAAAGTGTATGCAAACGAAACCCCAGATTCGGTACAACGACAACCTACATGATGAACTGAATGTGCGCACGAGGCAAGCAGTTTAAACTATCACGTACAGAGAAACCTGAATGCAAACACCAGTCACTCACGTGTATGTACTGTTCTCCTCACTGTTATTAGTTCCCAACCTTTACCTCGTATAATGTGAACGGATAAACCAGTAATTGACAATATTGAACAGTACAGTAGTACTGTATAGTTCAACATACCGAGTACTTCGTACGAGGGCGACTTGATCGATAAGTGTATTAATGTACCAATAAGCAGACATAAGTTAGACCAGAAACGGTTAGTGATTAACAAAGCGATTCGTAAAAGCAGTACCTGGAGGTCAACAGGTCAATACCATCATATAAACAAGTCACATCATAATGCGGAAATAATTTGTCCAGCATCCGGCATGTTAGTAGAATGAAACACACACACACACACACACACACACAAACTAAACAGCACGAAAAGGTGTTCGTCTGAACGTGGAACGGTTTGGTTATCGAGTTGGTTTATCACTGATCCATGAGTTCTAACGAATACGGATGAGAAAATACAGATTAATACGAATAGATTGACCAAATGAACCTACCACACACAAGAAGAAGTTAACCGACGGGGCCAATAAAGCGAAAAAGAGGATGGGAGCGCAGACGAACTGGGATGTAGCACAGATCAACGCATCGGCAGTTGGCATGAACTGACGAAAGTATCGACCCAGAAAGGCACCAAGCAGAACTCCAATGATGCCGGAGAAACACAGACAAATGCCGAAGATCAACGGTACGCTGTAAATAATGATGGACAACATAAAATCAGTTCTAAAAGCACTGCTGATAGCAACTTAAGGTTCACAAGACGATATCTACGGAAGCCACTTTGATATTGTTACGACCCCACCTGATAGAGAAAAGACAAGAGCAAACGCAAGACCGCGAGCAGTATCTCTATCACGAACGAACGCAACGATATTGTAAGCGGTACGAAAATCAGAGCTCAAAAATCGGAACGCAAATCTCGCAGCTTAGAACCCCCCAACAACAAGTAAGGAAAAAGATGGCCTTCAAA
>LUCH01004077.1:8034-21091 GCA_013368495.1 Paragonimus heterotremus | reverse complement strand
TGTTTGACCACCGATGTATACGTTCAATCGTTCGTATCGGGTGGAACCAGCGAGTAAGCAAGGAGGAGGTTAGGAAGCGGGTGTTTGGCATTGATTGTTAAACGAGTTCTTTGGTGCAGTCACTACATGTTTACAGGCCTGGATGGTTAGGTCATGTATTAAGGATGCTAGCAAATCGTCTGCCACAGCAAGCACTGTTTGCTGACGCTGCGGCTGACCGGCTCAAGGTGGACAAATGATGACCTGGTATAGACAAACGAAATCATTCGCGGAGGGGTTGGCCACTGTACATCGGGTTCGTCCTCCGGGCTGGGGCCCTCGCGACTCCCAGAGTCGACGGCTTGAGAGGTTAGGTGAGATGGCGGCTAACCGAACTCGGTGACGTGAACGTCGTCGTGGTTTGGTCGAGTTGTCTATGAAGTGAGTGGATTTAATGACGCGGAGAAGTGAAAGCCGTAAGGAAGCTGTCCTGCTGATGATGCCTTACTTTCACTTACAGTTCGATTGTTTGTTTGCAAGGTGTAGGTGCCTTGATGTTGTATGTATTCTTAGGTTAGGTTCCTTTCCCTCCCCTTCTTTTTCTTACCCTCTTCTCATATAGGTTATTTTCTTTCTTTTTTTCCCTCGTGGTTGTGTGGCAGTTAAACATCAGTGTGAACCACTGATGTATTGTTGTCTATGATGACGATGATGACATGCTTAGCCTCGGTAGCGGACACTTGAGGACTAATACACAATACGTGTTGGATACTTTTGGGGTGAAGATCACAATCAACTACTCGTAAGTTGTACGTGCACCTTAAGTCACCTACAGATGTGTGCTTAACCCCATCTTTAACAAGATTCAGGTGACCTCCTCCGACCCCGTCTCTTTAATCATTCTTATTGACAATATAGCCCGCAATCCTCACTCCGTCTCACTGTTTGAGTCATGTCTTAATAATACCTACAGCACCTATTTCTACAACAGCATCCTTAACTCCTCCCAACTTGTTCGAGAGATTACACACACCAGAATATCGTAATCTGAACTGGTTATCCTCCGGAGCTTCCGCAGATTGCCTTAGTCCCTCGGGCGGAGTACCCGAGGGGTTCCCCCATCTTTCTGAATGCGTAAGTCACATCCTGTTTGTAAGTTGACCACACTTACAAATCATAATGCTTTTCAATTGTGCTTCGTGGTCAGGTGCTTATACCAGATGTGCTGGTGAGAGGTGTAACAACTCTTGTTTGAGGAGGAGCAACAGCATTCTATTCCTAAATTCAACCGCTGGTGTCATCAATTCACGTCCAGTGAGCTTTGGCTTCCAACCTGAATATTTTTGTCATCTCAATTCAGGAACATCTGACGGGATGGTTATAGGCAACAATATAGTTCTGTAGACTTCCTTAGCAAGCGATAGTATTCTATCTTTAGTCAATTGTCCTTGAAGATCAATCAGAAGCGGTCTGGGTTTAGTGTGCCTTACTGCGTACTTATATCCTTACTATCCCACACAGTAAAATTTCTTTCCACTTTACCTCATAGGGTAGAACAGCATTCCTAAAAGTTGTTGCTACAAATGCTTCAAGTGCTTTTCTAAGTGTGTTCTTTTCTGTTATTAGCTCAACTTCAACTTTACAAGGTCTGTGAACTCTGAGACACCCCCCATCTCGGCTACCCTTTCTTTCGGTCATGCGTCTGTTTAGTCACTTACACATCGAGTGAACAACTTTCAATATGTTCGCAGAGACATGGCCCTCCGACGAAAGGCAGCAATGCGGATGGACCTTGAGTAAACCAGTCTACGTATACCACAAGTCATGAACGCATTTTGTGGACTTACTCTATCTTTGATTAATCTGTAGATGACAGAATTCGCATTGAATACCGTCTGTCACCTCCGCCTGACACTTTTCACAGAAAAAATGTGCCTCGGGAGTCTGCATTGATTTACATATGGAGCAATCCTTAAGTGACAGAGAAGTGTGATCAGGTGAATAGTTGATGGAAATTGGATTTTGGGCCCGTCCTCCTTCCTATGAAACAGTTACCTTAACTCTTAACTATGATGTAGGCTTCTAAACGCAGTCACCCGAATTACCCTTAGAACTAAATGCACTGCAATCGAAATGATTCCAACCAACCTGCGGTTTATCAATCGCGTTCAGACCGGAACATTCTTAGCTCGAGGTTTCAAGAGAAAACTGGAGATATTTACCAGGACGTCAGTGGACCGCTTTGATACTGCCACGATCATTTTCAAACATTCAGCTAAACAGAGTGAAAATTCAAACTCAGCAATCAAAGAAAGGAGTCCGACAAAGGCCTTCCTTTTCTTCGTTTGTGTACGGTATTGGGGAAGTTTCGAGACCAGTATGTTCCCGTTATATTCCGGGACGACGCTGTTCATAAGAACCTCGCTGAAAACCTGTATTTCTCCACTGGCATGGTGTTCTGGTGGATTAATGGACCGGTGATGGAAGTAGAAAGCAGTGCTTTTGCGGATTCCGTTTCGCCAGGTGTGTAACCGCAAAGCGAGCTCTGACAACAGAAATCACTAGTTTACTGCCGGGCGAAATGGAACCAGCGGAAAGTACACAGTCCAGAATAGTATTCCATACCTCACAAACTCGCAGTGAGAAGTTATGTCGACCAGCTATGTTGAACCTTTACTTTGAGTTGGAGGGCTTCCTTTTTCACTGTTCACTGACAGAAGGCAGAAGTCGCCGACCGTGTGAGCCCAATCACTAAACGTTTCCACACCGAAATAAGCGGGGGCGTTGGCTATCATACTTCTTCAAGCGTACCACCATATGCACATCCAGGAGCCGCTAAAAGGCCACACAATTGAGTGTTAGCATTACTTGCGCTGGTCGTGCATTCTAGCTATTGACGGCCCGTCGAGACAGACGAAATGCAAAATAAAGTCGTCCTGGTTGCTGCCTGATAACCGTGAGAGAATAGCCCTGGAATGTGTGCTCATTTCGGGGGAAAATCTGTTCTGAGTTTCTCGCTCATGTCGCCTAACAAATAAAGTCACCGCAGAGTTGTCGGTAATTCTGGAGGTACAGGTTTGGATAGTCCAGCCGACGGTTATAGGAGAGACCTCTCATCCCAACCATATGCGTGGCTTCTCTCTATATTCTTTCAGGTTCAGATACCTCACCTTATGTACAGGGCAACACTGCGGTGTAGCCATACTCCAGTCTCGGACGAACATGAGACATGAAGAGCAAGTAAAAGGCCTCCCTGGATACCTTAGCAGAGGGTCGACGGACAGTCCCAATGAATGTTCTAGCTTTAGCATGAGCCTGCATAGTGTGAGCCTGCTTTGAGGTTGTTGGGCACAGCACTCTTAGGTATTGTTCGCTATTACATTGTGTTAACAAGTGGCCTTCAACATGATTAGCGCCAGCATTCCTGACATCTCCCAGGTGCATGATTAAGCATTTCTGTGGATTTAGAGGCAAGCTCCAACGAACTATCCATGTTGATATTGCGTCCAAGTTCGGTTGCAATATTTCTCTATTCTTGTCTGAAGAGAACGTCTTCTATGCTTTCATGTCATCAGTAAAGACGGGGGCAAATGACTGCAGTTGGTCTAATAGATAACTGATGAAAAACAAAAACAACAAGGGCCTGAGCACTGACTCTTGTGACACACCGCCTGGAGTAGGAAGCCAGTCAGATAAATGTTGGCTGACTCTGACAGCGAATGAGCTGTCATGGAAGAAGTCTGTTATCCAGTTTATTATACACAAACCGACAGCGCTTGCTTTCAGGTTGGTGGACAAATGGTTATGTGGCACTCCGTCGAAAGCCCTGTTGAAATCGAGAAACACCACGTCCTGAGTCTCGCCATCAACTTTTGCTTTCACCCATCGCCTTCTAGCAGGGACGAGATTTGCCAAGCAGGACCACCCTTTCCGGAATCCATGGTGCCCCTCAGTGAGGATCGATAGGCGGTCCAGATGCTCCTGAAGGCGACGGACTATCAGCTGATCCATCACTTTGCCAGGTACATAAGTTAAGCATACTGGTCGGTAATTGACAGATTCCAACCGTTCTCCTCCCTTGTGCATGGGCGCAATCACTCCTTGTTTCCATTGCGATGGCAGTCTGCTTCCGTTCAGAGACCGCTGATACAAGTGCGTCAGGAGCACGGATAATTTCACCGCCAGTTCAGATAGCAACAAAGAGTGGATGTTGTCATCAACCAGCCACAACTCGCGTTCCACTTCACCAACGCTAAATAGTATTTCGACAAGACATGGTCGAGCACCGTCGAACAAGGCAGACTGCGCGTCATCCCAGGAATAGACAGAAGCGTAAGGCCGAGCCATTAGCTGAGCCTTGTCCAAGTCCTCAACAACTTCGTTCTCACGCTGACCCATCAGTACTAGGATTTGGGCTCTGATTCTGGTGCGTCTTCAGGGATACGCCCACAGCCTCCTAGGTTCTGTCGCCGATTCCGCGGCCAGCCTTCTCTTGTACCGCTGACGCTTTCTCAGCTTCACGGTATTACATTTATTCCGTTTTTCGGTACGCCTCATAGCAACCGTAACCAGCCTATCAGGTTATCCACTGACGGTGTCTGCGCCTGATGATGGCACGCAATTCAACACCGAACCACGAAGGTCCTTTAGACTGGCAGCGACTGCGATACATCGGCGCAAACTGTTCCACGAGAGCCAGCAAGTTGTCTCTAATTTTGCTCCGGTGCGCATCAACCGTGATCATGCTCCAGTCGAAAGAGCGCGTGGCTTCCCTCATTTGTTCGAATGGAATTCTGCAGATATTCCGTCGAATCTGCGTAGGTGTTGTCCGCACTTCGCCTCTTGTCCAACAGCGTATGGTCACTCCTCTCTACTGAAGGCAGAATATATACGTGATTGATGTCGGATCCTAGTGTGGAGAACACCAATTCCAAATTGAAGCGACATCCGACCTGAAACCGCGTCACGGCCCGCACGTGTTGTTACAAGCACTTGTGATGCAGCTCGGCAACGGTAGGTTGAAGCAGTGTTTCAGAGGAACGGTCAGAATCAATAGTGCATGCTTGTGTTCTCCAACTGATGTCAAGCGTGTTGAAGTCTCCCGACATCAAGCAGTGGTTAACTGCTCCAAAAATCCTTAGACCGTTGAGCTGGAAACGATCCAATGGAGCAATATAAAACATACAGCATGGTGGCGCTGTTCGACACTAAGCTTACCTTGCACTACAGTCCCTCATACGTACCGTCAGCTCTAGTTATCACGAAAGTAGCAAGAATGTTACTACGAGTCAGAAGTATTATTCCACCTGATAGCCGACTACTAACACTACGGCGGTCCGGGCGAAAAAGAGGTAGCCACAGGGAACTGCTACGAGCCACACTGAGCATGAAACCACATGGATGGCTTGCAGATGTGAGGACCGAAAATGCTAGCCTTTAACTGTCCACCAACCCAAACGTGCAGCATTAAACAGTGACCCCGTCACACTGTGCGCCTTGAAAGGCTAGTAAACTAAGGATTGAACGCTTGTCAAACAATCTGATTGGTTTAGGTGTTTCTAGGTCATCCACCACCGGATGTCCCCCGTAATCCGATTGGCTAGGCACATCGGAGGCGGTCATTTAAAATGTACATTTCGAAAGGAGAAGTGTGACTTGTTGCGAAATTATTTTTTTGTATGAACCCGCGGATTCAAGTTGAGATTAGTTGCACGGGTTTCCCAAAATCTGGACCACGTTTCCATGGAATGATGACGGCCGGCGAGGACATAACAGGAAGTTGTTCAAGCTTCGTCCTAGGACCTTTCTCAGGCAGCAGTTCTTTTCGTATAGGGTTGTTAACTTCTGGAACAGCCTTTCTGCTGAGGTCGTCAGTAGGGCATCTAGTGACGGCTTCAACTCACTACCTGACTCGCATTTTCTAAAAAATCTTTTATACAAGTAATCTTAGCTTGTTTTGTGATATTTACTGTAATTCCCAAGAGCGGTGCTACACCCTGTTTTCCATGAATGCCTTTCAGATCAACAGACGCCCGCTTGAAATTGAACGAGAAAAACCGACTGGATCCGGGACCCTTGGGCCTCTGCCTCGAACCCGTGTATCAATCGCTGAAATCGCTGAAAGATGTCATAAGTGTTCGCTTATATTTTTGCAATAATGGTTAAATGGGTGGTGGGCGGATGTGTCATTCGACAGACGAACGTACAGCTTTTGTCGTGGTTGTTAAGTTAGCTGCCCCCGTCGAGTTCTTGACGATTGCTGTGCGTTTTATGGAAGGTCCGCAACCATACTCCCTCCTGTTTGGTCCACCCTTTCCTTGTATTTGAAATCATGGTAAGGACTGAGAGCCTTTCTTGGCTGAAAACTATCGGCAGGGAGTAAATGCCCACATGGGTGGATCGCTGATATGTGAGTGTCATTATATTCTGAACGGCGATTGACGGAGTATTTTAGAAAGCAAGAAGTGTGTCCATTTTTCTGCAATAAATAGGCTTGTTTTAATGTGCTAAAGTTTGATCATGGACCTTAAATAATTGCGATAGCTCGATTAAATAAACACATTAACGAGGTAGCTGAAATTCTGAATTCGGCTAATTTGAAGGGTTTTTCGCGATGCTAGCTCCAAGGTTCGCACACCCAAGGTTTACCCAGCTTTATATTAACATGGATCAGAAGTCCCAGTGAGAAGACAATGAATCTGCAAGCAAGCTTTATTTATTTGTTTACTCACCGTACAGAAGCGGACTTTAACGTAACGGATAAGGACGCTAGGGAAATGGACGTGAGGGAAACTTCAGCACAACCGCGTGGCAGCCGCCAGAGAGGACGAATGTCGACGGAAATTCCAGTTGACCTCCAGGATTCAAACAAGTGTCAGCCTGGTTGGGCGGCGTTCCCAAAGGTAGTAGCTAAAACACTGTTATCCCAGTTAATGTAGCCCACAATGGTGGAGATGGCGCAGATTCTCTATACAGCTGTGAGCAAAACTGCGAAACTCACGCCAACACACTAACCTTGATGTCAATGGTTTTTAGTAAATTTACATTCACGAGGTAATGTGAACCGACGCGGTGGTACTGGCAAGGCAACTCTCACGCCACAGGGAGTTTAGGCTTTTAGGGATGTCAAAGGTTTCAGCAACAAAAGGATAAAGAACGTGCACAATATAAGTGGTAGAATATTTTTCTGTAAATCGTGCGTTCAATAATCCATTAAACTGTTGATGACAGCTGACTTTCATGTGAGGTTGTATGATCAACACAATGTCGAACTGAGAACACCAGGTGTTTAGCGACACCGTGAGGAAGTAGATACGACTGTAGCAGGTGATTATCGGGCACAGTGTGAACTTCATTCTGTGTAGTCTAATTACAATAATTACTGTTCATCGTCTTCGGGCATAAGTTGGTTGAGCAATATGGTAACCAGTAGTTGGGTGAACTTATGAACTAGCATACACCACATAGTACGTTGAACCTCACTGGCCTATAACTGAACGCACTGACGTTTGTGTTCGACAGTAAGCCTTATTGCACCCTGTGGTCACAAAGCCACGACCTACGGTTGGACGTACTAACGTCGCAACGAAAGAGAAAAACAAAATAATAGTGTTGGAATTCATTTATCAAAAGTGCATCACTATGTGTATCATTGCAAGCGGGGATGGATTTTGTAGAGCTTTTTTTTCACGACCTCTTTGACCGCTGTCAGCCATCAAGATAGGTAACTGCTGGATGAGTCTTACGCTGAAGAAGTGTGTAGAAATTTGGTGAGCGCGAAGTAGTCGAAATTCAGGCGAGTACGGGTTGAGAATTCCCAGTCGCGATTAATAATCCACATGCTGTGGGTCAGTGACCAGCTTGGTAGCAGCGCACGGAACCCGCTCAACGGCGTACATGTCCTTTTTCAAGCCAATGTACACGACTTGGTCGGCATACTCAAACACTGGTCCTGTATGAAATCCGTAGTGTCTGAAACTGAGTAGGATATTGTCCGCTTTGTCATTCAAAGAGTTGCCGACCCGTTTAAAGTTGCCATCTCGTGACGATATGCCAGTGGGTTAGAGTAGATTGCACCCAAACATCCAGGTCTCTCTTGAGGTCTGCTGTGCTGAGCCCACCGTGAGATACGAAGATTATCATGGCTTCCACTGAGTGACATGTGCACACTTACTATCGCTTAAGACGAGACTCTCATCATCTGACCACCGCCTGGTTGTGTCAAAATATATCAGTAGTGCAATGATACTTCGACTATTTTACATTTTTGAGTTGTCAGCGTGCAGAGGGTCTTCGGTGTAACTGAGAAACAGAACAGGACCGAGCAGTAACCTTTTAAGAACTCGTGTAGAGATGAGGAAGGAAAATGAAAGGCATGATCCAGTTTTGGCTCCATAAGCACCGTTATCAAAAAGGAAGTGATCCAACGAAGAAACTCTCTTTGGATGCCGTAGGCTCCTAGCTTATCTCTTAGAACATATGCGACACTATCTAATGTTTTAGTGAAGTTGAAGAAAATAGCGTTTAAATTGAGATTACTGTCTTTAGCCTCCGTCAGGCCATCTGGGAAGGTTAGAACATTCGTTACGCATTACCGGTTAGAATGGAAGCCATGCCACGTAAAAGAAAAAAGGTCAGTTTTTGGGACATCTTTAAGAATTGCACGCTTCAGCGAGCACCTCATCATCTTGCTCGGGATGTTAGTAACACTGACTGGACTGTAGCTGGAACAGAGTTCTTTTCGCCCTTTATAACAATTGGTGCGGCCGTGGCTTCTTTCTGCACAACTTAAGGAGAAAGCTAGACCGGAGTGTCTGTTTGACCTGCTTGTGAGAGCGTTTCGCTGGAAAAACGGCCATTTCCTTGAAGAACTTGAGATGGGCCTTGTGTCAACTCATCGGACTATGTAGATCTACGTTTATCAAAACTTCTTCAGAATTTAGTAAAATAAATCACAAGGAAGAATGGTTGGCGAAAGTTTTGAAGAGAAGGAGTGGGGTGTCAGTTCGACGATAGAACTTTGAAGACCACGGAATGGTGCTACTTGAATGCCTTGGCAACTATTTGAGGGATGAGTAAAGTTTCTGTGTCTGAGGGTTGCAGAGGAAGAGCCGAAGGCTTATTCCTTCCCGGTCGATGAATAAGCCAAACTAAGAAGTTATCGTTCACACGAGCTTTCATTTAAATCTTTTCTTGTACAAGCCTGGTTTGTCCGTGGCTTTCTCGCATACACCCATGTTAAACAATAAGAAAACCTTTCGGATTCTCCGAGTTGATTGCAAGGTCGCGCTTTGCAAACAACCGAGCAAGGTTATCAAGAAGACAACGTAGTCCACGCGGAAGAACTCCGCGGGAACAGAAAATGAATAATTCGTCCGCTTTCCGAACTATATGTTAAAACATGCCGTTATTCAGCTCCACGGAATCACAGTAAAGAGGAAATGGTTCGAGATAGTTTCCCAGGCCGTCAAAATCAATCTGATTGGAGCTCCGAACTGTAGACTTTCTTGCTGGCTGTTGTAACAAGTAACAAGTAAGACCCAAAGTCGAAAACGAGTGGTCACTGGCTGCGTGGAATCGGCAGAACGTGAATACCTCCCTTATCTTTTAGTTAAAAAATAATTTGTAGCCATTAAAGTTGTTAAAAATTTGTGATATGTTACACAATCCAAAATATTGAAAATCTGCTCCCTAGAGATTTCTTTGTTTTAATCTTCCGAAGACGTAAACAAGAAATGTGCGGTTGTTCACTGGCATAGGGATTAATCGAAAAATAACGCAGAGTCGCATTCTACGTTAGTTTGGAAATATGAATGTAAAATATAATGAAACTCGACGTCACAGACGTGGATACACATGCTTTTATTCAGATTTCGGCGTGATTAAGTAGTAAAGCGTGACTGAAATTTTGACAATCGAACTGTTGTTGAAACATGAGTACTAAGCTTTTTATATTACTACAAACGTGAGAAACGCCTTTAACCACCTTACCGTATGACAATTCACCACGCTTCAGCACTCGTTGGTACCACAGTTGCTGACTTTTCCATGAAGTCAGGATGCACGCTGGAAACGAAACAAGGTGGTCTGCTGTAAGAATGACATTAAAGAACAGTTCCAGCTGGAAAGATTACTATATTTATAATGGCAATTGTGTAGTTCGTCTTTATAATGCTTCAAGGCCGAAACGAGTTGAAGACGGCCATTTAGGAGCGGAAAGAGATTTTTCATGAACTATTAAAACGCATATTACGGGACAAATATACATACCTTATCGAGTATAACAGTTGCGTTGCAATGAGAAAAATCATATATACCCAGAAATTGTCCACATTTGCACTTTTGTTGGAAAAAATGTCGCCATTTTTTTCGACGAAAACATCATGTTGACCTTCCTCATCGATTCTACGCCCTGAAAACGCTTCCGTCGGAATTACCGTGGTGGAATACATAACCTCTGTAGCAGAAACGCTCAAATTCCGTGTGATTTTGTGGATATGATTGAATTTGTAATCCTCGACCACGTTGCGTTTACATTGCATTGTACACGAAATATCACAGTGATCCTCAATGAAAGCTATGCCGCCACGGTGGTTGGTTGATTACTCATCTGAATTGTATGTTCAGCTTGGTTCCTTTATAGTATTTCCAGTGGAAAAGGGTTTACGCTTTCACCTGGTTGTTTCTACCTACAGTATAGTGTAAACATGGGTAACACGTCCCACCCTATCAGTTACAACGTGCGTATTGTTTTGTTTACTGCTTATTGACTATACTTGGATATAGCTTGCCACGTGCACGTAAGTCAGTGCTCATTTATCCGACAGATAATGACCAAATTTGATATTCATTTATCCGAGGAAAACATTGATTCCCACTTCCGCCACTTCACCTACAACCCTCCTATCTTCGTGTCATGGACGGTTATGATTCCGATGACAGTTGGTCTATGGTTTCGCCGTCTACAAACTTCAATGACGGCTACCAGCATGTCATCTCAGTTTTGAACAGAACTGAACGAGATTATTACAACTTATGCCCAACGGCCTAAATACACGTATATTCTGAATTCTCCCGATTTCTGCTTATCAAATTTGAACACAGGTTAAGTGAACTGTACAGGAGAGTTACCCGTGTGAACGAATACTACATAATTGAGCGTTGATCATAGCTTAAGTGAAGTGGACGGAGCAGCTACCAGTGTGACCGCATACCACCTACTTAAGCGTTGATCATAGCTTAAGTGAACTGGACGGAGCAGTTACTAGCATGATAGAGCATGATAGAGCAGTTACTAGCATGACTACATGCGACATACATAAACGCTGATCATAGTTTCAGTGGACTGAACGGGGCAGTTCCTAGCATGAATGCATGTGACATGCTTGAATGTTGGTCATAGGTTAAGTGGACTGCACAGAACAGTTACCGGCATGAATACATGAGACATGCTTAGACGTTGATCACAGTTTCAGTCAACTGGACAGAGCAGTTAATAGCATGAATATATTTGACATGTTTAGACGTTGATCATAGCTTAAGTGGACTGCACTGAGCAGCTACTGGTTTAAACACATACTACATACTCAGATGTTGATCATAGGTTGAGTCAAACGGACGGAGCAGTTACTAGTATGAGTACATGTGACACGCTTGGACGTTGATCATAGCTTGAGTGAAATGCACGTAGCAGCTACTATTGTTAACGCATACCACCTACTTCGGCGCTTATCATAACTTAGGTGAACTGGACGGAGCACCTACTAAGGTCAACATATGCGACATAATTATCCGTTGATCATAGCTTGAGTGAACTGGACGGAAGAACTACTAGTATGATTGCATGTGACATGCTTAAACGTTTATTATAGGTTAAGTCAACTGGAAAAAACAATTCAAGCGTTTAAATCTGTCCACCTGAATCTGTCACTCACAGTTGAGTACGATGTTGAAAACAGTTTGCCCTTCTTGGACATCCTGGTTAGACGCCGTTCCGACGGTTCCATCAAACGTTCTGTGTACCATAAGCCAAGATGGACGGGACAATACATGAATTTTGTGAGTTTTGCTCCTGTTGCATACAAAAGATCTTTAGTACGCACACTGTTTTACAGAGCATCGAGAATATGCTCCTAAGACAGATTACGAGCCGAGCAAACAGTGTTATATGAAACGCCTCGTACTAACAATTTCCCCCAGCGTTTCATTTAGAAGTTGAGCAACTTTACTCCTGCGAGAAATACAACCTTGGACGTCCCCCCAAAAAGGAAGTTCACATTAAACTCCTCTTCAAAGGAGATAGCCTGTTTAACACCTTTGGTAAGATGATTAGCGACGCTCTAAAACGGGTATATAATGCAGCACAGCTTGTCCTGCTCTCAAAAATCACTAAGTTACCTCTACCCCCGGTCAAAAAGCAAACCCCTATGTTTTCTACCGGTCATTCCATCCATCAGTTTTCTTGCAGTTGCGGAAACACACACATTAGTAGAACAGAAAGGATGCTTGAAACCAGGGCCAACGAGCACAACCCAAACTGGATGAGAGTTGCAATGTCTAACCCGCCAATGATTGATACTCAGCGAGGACGAAACGACGCTTCCTCCATCGAAAGGCACTTATTGACTACGGGTCATAATGTCAACACCGCATCTTCGTTCAAGATCTTGATGAACGTTCACAACTCACAACTTCTCAAGCATATTGAAGCTTTGTTGACCGACCGTCAACAGCCGGTCCTATGTGCACAAAAACAACTGACTTTCAACCTTCGTTTATCGTGGGTTTGACCGTGAGTGCCAATCACGATCCAGCCCAGTTTGTACTTCTGACCATTTCATCTAAGTCTTGTTTGAATTTGTTTTCATACTAGTCACACGTTTACGACTGACGAGGGTAGGCGAAATGAATTCATATCGTAACTTGTCTTCTGACTATTCTATTAAAATAACATTATATAATTCGACATTATTGCACGCACTGGGTTATTCCGAACCATATGTCTTACGCTGAGATTGGTAGCTGCTCCGTGCGGTTGACTCAAACCATGATCAACGCCTAAGTATGTACTGTGCATCCA
>LUCH01004076.1:42049-52701 GCA_013368495.1 Paragonimus heterotremus | reverse complement strand
TTACACCCATGCGTCAGTCCAGGCCTGCTGTAAGTCTGGATTATTACTTGTCGGCCGAGTATGTTCGTGGAGTGCATGTCGCACCCTGAGTCTTCTTTTTTCGAAAGCGCAGCTGTGTATACGCTTGCGATTTCATTGTTTCAGGGTCAAAACACTTTTATAGATGGCAGTACGTTAGACAATTGGTTAGAGAATATGAGATGTGAACATGAGATGTGAATCATCCCTCGTTCTCTTGGTGATTGAGTTGCGGAGGCCTCACCTGTTTGTCAGCAATCGGATAATCAGGACACTACTGATTGGCTGTATTTCTGTCATTGCAGCTGATGGACACATGACGTACTGTTGTTTGTATACTGCAAGCCCGCAATCTGCGATCACCGCGCATTCGTATAAATGCAACAGGATAAACGTTGAATTTCGAAACCTATAAAATAAAGGCTTAATTCTTTTTGCGTTAAGGCATATCGGATGATCAAAGTACACACCGCATCTGCACCGAATTTTACTACCCTCACGCAGCGCGGAATACCATCTATAGTCACAAAAATAGTTGTGCAGTGGTAATACTTCCTTAGAAAAGAGTACAGTGGACTTCGCTTAACCCAGTTGGTATGAGTCCGACGTAGTGGTCAAGATGGGTTGACTTTGTATTGGCTTTCCAATCTGCACGATACAAGAATCCAACGGTTGCAGATGTGGCCTACTAGTTGATAAGACAGCAATATTTTATTGTTGTTTACATGAAGATCAGATTTGATACTGCTACTTTTTGAATGCGAAATAAGTTTTCGGCTCCTTGATGCCAAGTCATCATCCGGTTTTTTCTGGTCCCAGCCCAACAACAATATCTGTTCCCTAAGTCATCAGCTGGCCCAATATTTTACTCTAAGAACAGTCGGGTTTTGAGGTATCTACACTTGATGCCACCCCCTAATTTTGTTACATTACAAATGTTTGCCAGACGTTTCTTCAGCGTCTGTACATTAGCGCACCCGTCTTTCTCCAAACTGAGGCTTCTGCTCAACCTTTACTGGTACACTAATCCATTCCCATTGCATTTAAAACCATCCTTGAGGTAACGGTATTCTTACTGACAAAATACACAGCACACACTGGCTAACAGCTCCATGTGTTACTTCGGAAGATTCGTGTTTTAGGTTCGTTTAACGTATGTCGTTCCACCACCGAAATGTAAACAGTTATCCTCAACTAGTTATGAATCCTATGCACCCAAGTATAGCTGATTTTACTTAGTTCTTCTTGCAGAGGTTTTTCTAATATCCGTTGGTTAGTCCACCCCACCCCCGGACTTACTAAGGCAACCCACTGATAAACACGGTTGGAGAGCTCATGATAATAAGGCACTGCTGTGTGGGATAACTTTTCCCACTAGTCATCCACATGGCCCCTTTACTTCTCTCCCATAATATGTATTGTCCATCGAATACGGTCTTGACTAGAGCCAATAACTAAACCAATATAAACAGAAAGCTGGCCACCTTCGCTCATTTAAACCATCCTCGTTTTCTCACCGATAGTAAGAAACGTGTTTTTGAGAAATCGTTATAAATGTCACTTCACTTACGGTTGCAACGGATTGCCAATAAAAAACACCGTTGTTAGTTGATTGGCGTTGATCTGCTTTAGCGTCTGATAACACATCTGTAAGCCAACGCCTACACAAGCCCACACAAAATACATCAGTGATCAGCATACCGTTAGCTTGGCTCATGAAAGGAAATGTTGTAACATGCGCATTTTCCAGGTCAGTTGAGTGAACTTAAGGTTAAGCTGCCACGTTAAATAAAGATAAGGTTTTGGTTTGTCAGAAAGATCTATGAAGATTGTTCATAGCCACTTTTACGTACAGTGGTGATTCATCCTGCGGTGATCACGTAAATTTTAGATTTTATCCGACAAGACTACCGAACCGTCTTCTTGATGAGGTCTAGGTCTATTTCAAAGCCTAATATTACAACGTATTTCGTTCTGAAACGTTTGCTTCTTTGATGGAGGAGTCTTGCATAAAATATGCCGCATCTCGTGGAATTATTTCTAGACAGTAATTTTTGTTCCTGGAGAGAGTACTGTAATCATTTTTCTGATCACCATGAGATCATACTTCAACAGTAATTGTGCGGCGCCCTTTTGCATTGATATCATGTGTGGAACCACCTTGAGTGTCTACTCATTTAAGTAAACAAGCCAAATGTTTAACTTAACTTCTTTTCACACTCTTCGGAAAACCAATCCGTGCATATCTGTCTTGTGTAGGATACACTAGTGAACACAAATAAGTCACACCCAGTCTAATTACACAACTATTTCACCATGACCCTGTGACGCAATGCCCAGTCGACGTCTAATCCTTGTCTAATCAAGTATTGTATGGAGTCTAATAGTAGTCTTTATTGTCATCCGTTAACAGTCATTTCTTGTTTTTGCGACTTGTTTTATGAAGTCTTGATGAAACCTATGTAATTGTGTTGACCTGAGAAAGATGTATCGAAAACAACTGTTCGTCACATCGTCACTTCAAATCCATATATCTTCGAAATAACTGGGCGTTGACTCGAATTCACAAATTGATACAAACACTCGGAATTCTACTGGATGTGCTGAGAGTAAACGAAAGATAGAGCGAAGTAGATGCGCACTCTTGATGGTAGTTGTTAATCGGAATTGTACATATTCTCTAAAATACGACGTCGTATTTTGCACTGTAATCACTCCATGATCTACAGATCGCGGAATCTGCTTCCTACTGCATCTATATCAGCCTCACTAATTTCCATCCTGTTATTTATGGGGCACACCTGTGACTCTAGATTTTCCACATTGCTTGCAGAGAGATCATAGGTACTGTAGTAATCACTCATGGTCGACGCGCAAACCGCATGCACCTAAGCCTGTCGAACACGTACAAACAACATCTACAGTTTACATTAGTTGAACACCATTTAATTACGATTGTGACTTTCGTCTTATCATTGCCGCTCTCTAAAAGAATTATTAGCTTTCAATTTCGCTGTCGATAGAGGTCATCAGTAGTGCGTATATTCGGTACGATCGAGATTTGAATTCCATCAAACAAGTCCCCTGTTATTTGCCAGTAAGTCACTTCTCGATGAGTTTGCAAGTTTCAGTGGTTTTGCAAATATGAGGTGTTCTAATCGTATAGCCATTGAGTAAAATTAGCAGGACAATTACCGTACCTCCTCTCGCGGCGACTGAACAACCTGAGCAGTACTCCCAAATGAGTGTGGCTGGGTATTTAGGTTTGACAATTCGACCGTGCTTAATAAGGTCAATATTGCAATGACCAACACGGTTAACCCATAAAACATGGCCTGCAGCTCGAATCTTGATCGCAACAAGGATATACAACACTGACGACCTTTATCAAGGGTGGAAGTCCAGTTTAGTACTCCTTTTTAAAAGGAGCCCGCTGAAACTCTGTGTGTGCAAATGCTTAAGTTAACTGTGAGGGGTGTTCACTTTTTCTCAGCCACACAGACCCTACTTACCAGCTGGGTACATGACAGAGATGTTGTCGCAAATGTACGATCACAAACCCAATCAGCAGAATTGTGGATGGTTATGGTGCTCTTGTACACCAAAAATCAGCTTCCTTCGGACTCTTTGATCGTTGTCAAACTGAGCAACAGAAGCGTCACACTTCAACGGAGTGAATTCTATGAGAATTTTATGTTGATCGGCGTAGACGGAATCATTAACCTCAAACATGCTTTTGAAGACCGTTTCATTACCGTCAGTCAGATCTCAGGCCTTTTAGATGCTGTTAGAACGGAAATATATACTTCTTTTGATAGATAGGTAGGAACGATCAAATGTGTTGTTGACCAGATTGTCTGTATCTGTCATAAGATAAATATGTGCCCCAGCCTCAGAGACGGTCATTCGCACTATTGTGCACACGCTATCTCGCTAAAGAAAACACCTCAAATCTTTGCCATTCTCAGCCGACTTTTCCCTCACTTATCTCATCTCTTTTTCACTCAGAAAAACTGGATGGACATCTTGGAAAAAAGCTACTTTGACTTGAGCACGTGGCCTCGTACTTGAGTGAAACGCAATCTATGGAACAGTTTTTGAAGAAGTGAGTGGTTTGTATTGTTAAACTCATTTGTAAGAGTGACCGACTTTTGAGGTCCACCTGAATGTTACTTCCTACCTCGGACTAAAATGCTAATTACATGGAACGATGCCCCTCGTTGTATTACTAATGAAAAGTTTGGCAGATTTAATTAGTTGAAACCCAATTGTGAAAAATCAGGGCTTCGACTGGATTCGAACCAGCAGCAGAAACAGCATGCCCAAACGCGGCAGGCACTCCACAAGCTGAGCTACGAAGCCACGCCGGAAGCTCAGAAATTTCACACTTGTACTCGGTTGCTCACCTGTCCCACTGTGTCGTATGGAATCTACCAAATGATCCAGGGAATTGACTGCCCCTGTATTTTGGTCAGCAGTTTTAAGGAAGAACTTCATTCTCGTATGTAGCTAACAGGACTGATTGAATTTCGTATGTCTCCGCAGCTACTAGGATTCTCTGGAAGATGTGTTTCACTGTCGTTATTACCTTTTGATTATAATTAATTTTACCCCCAAAAAGTGCTCCCGAACTGGTTCTTTTAGCGATTAAGTATTTTCGGGATTGACTATTCTGAGAAGAATTGTCCTTGCGAGAGGTTATCTTGGGTTGAACTATTCTGAAAACAATTGACCACGGGGTAAGTTGCCTTAGATAAATTAACGAGAATGGATCGATCGGCATGAATTACTACAGAATCATGGCATACTGCATAACTAACCACTGGAGGTCATGCAGGCTAAACTAATCAGTCAGTATAATGAGATGGAATGAATGCCCTCTGTACGGCTTCCCCACTGAGTACAGGTAATACTACTCAAGTCTATCCAGTAATGCCGGTAGGATGACTTAATGAAAAAATGTTTTGTAGTAATTTATCTCACCTGCAAACATTAAAGCTGTGTTAGCAAAATATTAACACACTTCTTCTAGTCGGTCTAGTAACCACTCATAAATGAATCCACATCATATCCTAATTTTGAAAAGCTCACGCCATCATCGAAAGGTACATTATTCTCAAAATACCCACAAACGCATTTCATTCAATTTCGTGGAATGAAAACCTGACTCATCATCCCATCTGTTACTTTTCAGTCAATTACCAAACGTTATCGTCCTGAGGTATTCGGCACTTCATCGAGTTTTTGCATTTCGGTTCCAAATGTTTCGTCACCAGACGATGTGACACTGTCAGTGCGTAGGTGTCAGAGCGTACTGCTTTAAGTTTGAAGCTTGGTACAGTTTTGATGGACGCCTGTTCTTATATTACTAAAATCAGATGACCTTTTAGTCAGCGCTCCGAACTTGGTAGAAGTGTGTTGAGTCTGGCAGCTTAATAAAAGTCACTCGTTGGGTCAGATGCGAAATGATACCTTCATGAATGAACCATATTTATCAGACGACGGCACAAACAGTTGCAAACGACAACAGATATGTTTGTTCACACCGAACGAGTGAACATCAAATGTGCGCATGAACGTTAAAAAGAACCGTCAGTCTAAACGAAGAAATTTCACACAGCATACACAAATGACTCGTGGGGGCAAAGCACAGCAAATCACGCGGTCCACTTAATTTGTTCTACCGTGTGTAACCTTTGGAATACTCACTAATTTATCGAATCGTTGGGGTGTTTTGAAAGCAGCAAAAAAAATAACGGTAATCGGCTTTCTTTAGGTCATTCACGTTGCGTACCCCATGATCCGACAGGAGAGGTTGTTTAATTTGGCTTTATTCGTAAGGCAGTACATTATACTGACCTAGAACAACTTGTTACAGGATAATTTTTTCAGTTCACTGCCAGTCTTGAAGTTATCAGACGGAAGATTTTGTGTTGCAAAATAGCCAAATTTACATTTAGAAATAGGCTTATGTAGTGAGGAGATGATTCTTTACAGTTACACACCGTCCAATACTTACTGTGCTAAGGTATTCCGCTTGGGGCTGATTAATAGGAACTCGCGAAATAAACCACATTTTGTCTCTAAATGCAAAGTTGAAGGATCAAAATATTGACATTTTGAAGCACCCAAAACCCCAGTCTCTCATATATCGACAAGCTGTTATTGTACACAGAGCCAGCTCAAACAGTTTTACTCAGCAACATTCTCTCCTAAGAGTTTACCCTTTGGTGGTTTTTTATTTAACAAGTTTTCTAAAGCTCTGAAATGCTTACCAAGTACTTTCCACTCAACTCAACTGATTGATCTCGAGACCATCCGTTAAACCTACTATTCGTACCACGTGGCAGTTGTCTGAGCTCTGGTAGTGAAGGTGAGTCAATGAAAGACTATCCTCGTTTTCATAAAGAGCTGCAGGTTTGCCATCAGAAGTTGATGACCAGTCTTGGACGAACTTTCTGATCAGGTTACCTATGGTTGTGGATAGGTTAGGAATGAACCGTTTCTCGGTTTGCCAAAACACACTACGAGGAGGTTGCGCCTGACACGATATTTGGACAGTCCTGTTAGATGATGCGCTTGTTTTCGGACGAACAGAAACGATCAAACCATTGTGTTTGACTTGTCTTTGTCTTATACATCGCTACTCAGTGTTCTGTGCGCAACAAATCGTTCATATAATCAGAGCTCCTGAAATTCCCTGAAATGTCACCGTTGTATTTGCTGTATGATGTTAGTAGACAACGTGGGTAAAGATGACGTATAAACAGAGGATGCATGGAATCATTAAAAACTTAAATTCAAATACAGTACTGTAGACGTCAAACAAAATAGTTTAAGACAGTCACAAACTGGATAACGTTTTTTTTCCTGTGTAAGTAAGTAATTGGAATAATGGATACACATCAGCTATACATGCTGAATTGAATATACAGACTGTGAAGTCACAGCTTTGACGCAGCTACACAGCTTGCTGTTTTAGTGGTTAGTTTATGTTAGACAATCACTTATGTGCAAGTATTGGGTATGGTGGAATCAACCACATTAGGTGAGTTTCACGTTTTCATTTGTAAAATTAGACACTCCTCTATAACATTTCATTGATGCATATATACATTCTTTAAAAAAAAAGCCCAGTAAGTAGGTTGTTTTCGAACAGGTTGCGATTGTTGTACTCAGGGCACTTCTTTTCTTGATAATATTATCACTATAAAGTGTAAAACCAAAGTATATCGTTTCATTTACCTTACTGATGGGGTGATTTCTTCTAGGCTAGAATCTTCGTTATGGATTTCAGGACCATCTTCCGAGAGTTCTATTTACAAAATGAAAATCCATGAAAATTTCGGTTAGTCTAGACAGTAGAAATTGCAGTTCTCTCGAATGGTCAGAATCGTTATGCGAAATGTGGAAACATTAAACACAGCGATCGATATCTACCACGCTCAGAACACACGTTCGCGTTGAAAACTGAACAAAACCTAGGAGATTTGTTCAATACTTTAAAAAATTGGCGGATTTTGTTTGATCTATCTGCCCATCGCGTATGATATATAATAGACTCTGTTCACTTTTTCGATACAGTGCACCTTTTTAAATTGAACTGTACAACCATAGTATGTCTACGGAAACGAGTACAACCCCCTGTCAAGAATGACCGTGCATTCTTTGCACTGTTGAACAGCTCCAATCATTGCTATTCTCCAGACAGTACTTTGTTACGATAGCTGTTTACCATAAGATGATCCGCCTTTGGGACGTGAATGACTGTCTTCATCTTTAGCATTCAGTTGTGCATGAGGTTTCTAATGTAAGACTGTGGCATTTGTGCTTGTGTTCAATTAATCCATCCATGAACTAGATGAGGCTTCACATCTTTCATTCGGAATCGACCTTGCAACCTGACCAACTTCAGAAATCAGCAACAGTTTAAGATGAAATCAGTCCTAGGATCAGAGTAATTGGCATAGTCCACTGAATGTCTGGAATAGTGCTGTTCTGTATTAGATGTAAGAAGTTGACGTGTTTCGTTGAAATGACTTCACCTAAGTGGCTAGCAGTAGACAAGGAACTGAAATGGAACACAGTTCTTTAGGCTATGTTTCGTACATTGACATACTAATCTCATATTCTTGCGGTAGACCGTGAAAGGCTGAGTGGACTCATCCGCGGTCAGTCTGTCTGAGACTGAGAAACGTGATCAACAATTCTTCTGCTGAATCACATACGAAAAACTCGTTCTAGTGAATTTTTCCCCCATCTTAAGCCGTTCAATCTGTAACAGGCTACTGTGTTGTGTGTCGTGAAGCCTGCCATCATGACAGAAATCCTTGTGTGTAGGCATTTTTTAAGGCAACTTAGCCACATTATGATCATTAGTAAATAAGTCAAACGACCGATTTTGGATAATGTTCTTACAGTTGTAATCAAAGAAACAGGGTGGTAGAAGAGTAGTTCAAACAACAAGCAAATGATAATAACAAATTTGTATGTGGGGAATTGTAATAATGAAACTCGTGGGACTAACAGCATTTAATGAACTAGCTCTGGCCCATGCTGATCTCAACACAGTAGAACTAGAAAACCGAAAACCGAGTATAATGCCACGATTCTGCTGTATTTCGGGTGACAATTTCATAGAGGGAAGTATATAAGGAATGTGAGGCAGACAGATGTCAGTAACCCCGCGTTTTCCTAGTGGTTTGGTTTCACAGGTGTCGGACCAATCGTATCAAGGTAAGCGAAACACTCCTTATTGGATGTATTCCTGCCATTACAGCCAGTGGTTACGTTGTGATGAACGACCAGATCTGAGGTACGATTAGTCTGACACTCAGTGAAATATCTTAACGCATCGGTAAGGCATGTCTAAAAATTGACAAAGGATGAATTGCGAACAACAGGGGGTAGCCGAACAAGCTATCGCTTAAAGGAATCGGGCCAACGTACGAGCAGTGACAGACAGAAGACTCATGACATCAGGCGCCAGCCACATATAAATCAGGCAGAATTTCATACATGTGACTGGAAATCGCCGCTGCGTTATAGACTGGAACCACGGTTCATAAACTCGAGCAGGCGTTTGGCGTGGCAATGTGCGAGTTGGACAATAACGATCGTGCTTTATTGGACGCTTTTTGCTACAATAATGCTGTGACATGTTGCCGTTTGCGACCTGCTGGCCCGCAACCTACTTTTATCACAGAAACGTCATTTTTTACTTGTTTGATTTTCAATGTTTCTCGTTACATTTCGCAGATTATTTCGATAATTTAGCCTGTTCACCTGTCTGCCTACTCAAGAGCAGTATGGTTTTATGGTCCCTCACCAAAGTACATTTCGATTAGCACCGTCATTTGCGACACAGCAGGAACTGAAGAAGGGAGTCGAAATACACTTTAGGCTCCATTGATTAAACGGATGACTGGCTTACTCAGCGTGATACAATGCCTATTGATTGACTCAGGGCGACAGGTTCGAGACGACGCACTCAAAAAAGCATCCATCGAACAGACTAGCTAAGCGATGCTTGATGATTGAAGAAGCGGGTTTGTACCATCCGGCGGTAATCCGTTTGGTCACTCAGCCCAGAAGACCATCGACGTGTGAACCGTTTGTTTAAGTGATAACAAGTGAAATTGTTTACATCTGTCACGACCTAAGTGAATCTCACAAACACCATTCATGAAACCCCCTGGTTTGGTAGATAATTGTGTAGAATAGCAATGCGATACTTTGTCACAGTTCGCTTGTTCGATTCCTTAGTAACCCTGAAGACTAACTGCTTGCGAGTGCTACTTCTATGGTTACGGTGGGTGATGTAGTTTTCAAATTTCCTGCTTCATGCACTCTCTACCGGCGTTATTACCTATGAGTGCCCGAGACAGCATCTGTGCATTTGGCTTCACTAGTGAAGAGCATGAATCTCGCTTACATGCGGTGTTACGAAGGTCAAAATAAACCTGATTTTTGGGTAAACCTCGCAAACTGCTAATTCGTTACTCCTGAAATCGCATTTTGGGACACGCCAGATCTACTGACGAAATTCGACCAAACGTTAAAAACATTTGCACCATTACGGAAGCTCCTGTTCCAAAGAATACACCGGAAATTGAATACCTGTCAAGTACGTGTTCATACAGTCTGCGCTATCTACCAGACCTTACAACCTTTGCGGAACCACTGCGTGCGTTGACCAGGCAAAAAATCCTTCCTGAATGGAAATCAGCATGATAGTAAGTTCACCAATAACGATAAAAGACATACGTTGAGAGATGTTAACATTTCGTTTACTCTTTTCAGTCACGAACGTAAAACATTAGAATATATAGGACATGCGGATAGTCACAAGAATAGAAACAATCCACGAGTGGGCTTGCATGAGAAAAGGAATGTCATCTGTTCCACGGCAGACAAACTGCGTGAGTCAACAGTTTATGCACACATAAGACTGAACGGCGAGTATTGATTAACACAGCGTCGGAGACGGTAAGCCATTTCAGGTTCCGATTACGCAACAACCCTTGGAACGAGTTGGCGGGGTCAATAACGTGACCTGCTTCGACGATGTGTTTTGCAGTGGATGAAGTCGGACTTCATCACAGTCGCTCCGTTGCCATTGCCTGTTGCGTCAT
>LUCH01004076.1:24488-39571 GCA_013368495.1 Paragonimus heterotremus | reverse complement strand
CCCCGCTCAAGCTGAAGTCCTATACTATTGTTAGGGCTCATCAGTAATGACAAGGATATGCACTACTGACGTGCTCTAACAACAGCGAAACTCGAGTATAGTGCTTCTCTTCGGAATGGGCTAACTGAGAATCATGTGGGAATGCGACAGTTGCGACCAACTGTGAGTGATGTTCAGCTTACGTCAGAATATAGTTTTTATATCCACAGATTAACTTATTCTCTCTATCGCTGTTATTGCCCATATGGTTTAGTGTTGTTTGAGTATTGATAGGAAAACAACAGGTACCTCTCCCCATTATGCTCAACGGTTCAATCTCATGTTTAGAGTGACAAATAAAATGTGTTCGTAATCGAATTATACACCCGCAAGGAAATGAACCAGACCCAACAATCTCGGCTGACTGTTGGCGGGAAGTATATTTGGGCACTCTACTACACATCGATATCTGAAATTTCCAGTGCGGTGGTTTATTCCGACTCATCTTGAGACCTGTAGATAACAGGCTAATCAGCTATACGTGAATGATTGCATTCTGTCGATGTTCACATCGGTTATTATTGCAAATAAAGCCATTCACCTTGAAAAGGATGACTTGTCACAGAATAACCATCTACAAGACGTGGCTGAAAAGTTCTGATTTAGGGGCTATCGATAGAAATTACGGACTAGGAAGAACAGTGTGCTGTTTGTGACCAACCGGACTTCGATTACAACGATCATCGGAGTTGTGAATGTGTGATGCTAAGTGGTCGCCCTTATAAAAATAACATCATGTCTTTTGTTTCTTGGGTGGTTGACTCATATTAAATGTACATGTTTAACAGCACAGAAACGATAGACTGAATATGCAGAACACGGTGATCAGATGGAAACTGTTTGGAAAGCTATGGGTACTTTCCGAAATGCTAAATTATGACATTCGATTAACTACAAGACAATAGTCATTTCGATAACTGAAAGTTAACAGTGTTCAACATCCTAAACAGTGGCAACAGCCAGCGATAGGCGACCGGAACCAGCAGTCACTCCTTACCGACTATAATCGATGAACGCGTAGTGTAAAATAATTACATTTTCCGACCTCTTTGCGAAGACTACAGGAATTCGATGACCTTACGACAAATTAGTAACGCCTTATTGTCCGCCCTCAGAAGCATACATCCTTCTGCAAGTGAAATTTGGATGCATTTGTCTGCACTAATTGACCCGACTGTCGAGTTTTGTCGGCAATGCGTATTCCGAGCCACATAAACCACATTTGTGGATTAACGATGAAATTCCTTGCAATAACCTTCTGTACAGCTCTCAACCGTTTGATCGTATAGTGGAGTGTGCACAATTTACATAACGTGTATAGCAAGGTGAACACAGTTAGAATGGACTGTTTGCTTCAGTTTTTAGTCGTCTTACTCATAGACTGTTTCACGGCACGAGAACAATAAGAATAGTTATGCCGCTGGGAAAAAAAGTTGTTTTTTCAAATACTTCCTGAACCACTCACGCTATTCTGCAATATTAGACTTGTCACTATGTGTTATTCAAAGCATATATCCTTCTTCACCGGAAACAATGCGGGTGAACATTCTGTTACTTATAACAAATATTAACGATTAACACCAGCACTTATTTAAAGTTACAATGCAATAAGTGAACCCCCTGAAGTAACCTGAATGGTACTGCGAAGCCAAGCAAGGAATACTGGTGGGCAATATGGATTCTGGTTAATAGAAACTGTGCATCACTCAGAATTTATCGAAGTTATCACGTTCCAAAAGACTGTTCACTTCAGACCCTAATTTCATTCTTGTTAGAGCTCATTATTAGTTTATATCTTGGCCACTGCCGGGACTGTAACTGCGGTCACGCTTTCCTATGGCAACTGTGGTGACCACTGCCTCATTGATCTTACATTAGACGTGATTGAATTACTGTATACAGAAGTTCATCCACCTTCAAGTATGAGTAGTACTTGAGTGGCCCGATTGGCTTGGGGGAAAACACGTCAACTATCTTGTTGAATCCAATTGAGAGAGATTGCCAATTGTTGTTCATCATCCACCAATGACTTGTTGTTAGTAATCTGAGTGCCTTACTGCTTTATCAGCAGGGCATTCACCATATGCTCAAAGAGCACGTCAACCATAAAAGCCTCCGGTCCCCGTATTCCAGTCGTTTCGCGACTCAAGTATTCAATTCAGTCGACAGTTCAATTCTGGCGACGTAACTGTTCAAAAAGTATGAAGCACACCAAAGAAACTCAACAATTTTATCAAACAGAAATCCGTTAGTTTGGTGCAGTTTGTAGCTGATCCAGGAGCTCACAACCGCAAACTTGGAAACACTTTATCAAACCATCATTGTTTAACGTAGTGTTACATGGTAGCACACATGCATTTCCAGCCCATTAGCGGCTGTTTTAACGCTTAGCATGAGCTTGTTGCAGAAGCACCTTTTTGCTCACATGATTTTCACTCGTCCCCAGTTCTGCGCAGCATCCGTGGCAATGTTAATCTGTTTTTTCATTTACGTGATGTGTTAGTAACAGCTATTCTTCAGACTCCTTCCATAGAAGTAAGATCTCATCCCGAACAAAATCCACCCGGTTCAGTTTTCCCGAGACATCGGAATGTCCGTACTCGTTGTATCATGCTAAACAAGGGACGATACAGGCAACGGAATTTTGATGCTGGTGATACTAAAACCATATCTTCGACTTAAGTGATCACATAAGATGAAGGTAGGTAGGGGCCTGTAAACCATCCTGCATTTGGTTGCAAGTACTTTAAAAACTCATGCCAGTAGAGATAGTTCAACCCCATCTGTGCCTTTCATCTAGCTACATGCGCAGTCATATGAACTTGGGATTGTTTTCGACATATATCCTGTTATTCATGCTGGCGCTGATCGATGCTATGTGGGATAGGCTACCATCCAACCGCAACTACAGTGCTGATCGAAAACCTGCATACGCACATGCATATATCGGCTAAGAACCTAGGGTAAATGCACGTTTGCACACTACAAGCATATGCGGCTGTTACATAGTGATCCGGACTTCGAACAGACCCGAATCACAATTTCGCACACACTACGTCGATTTAACCGATCGACCGTCAATTACGTTGCATCGTTACCGGCTCGGGACCTGCGTAAAACTTCACGTTTTGTACTTCACAATTGTCTGAACTCATTGGGCTAGTACAACCATCTCCTGGTCAATCGGTCGATCACCTGTACTTGAGAAATCGTTAATCGAGTCGGCCAGAAGTCCAGATCGTTGCGTGGAAACATATCCACGAGCATATTTCCGAAGTGTGCAATCGTGCATTCATGCTATTTCCTGAATTTAGACTTTTTCTAAAACACGAGTGACTCTCGAGTGGTACCATGCAATAGGCCTCCGATGACGTAATCTGTGTGTACCACCGGATAAGTCAAAGTAATCCTTTCATAGCAACGGCTCTCAAAGTAGTCCTTGTAACGGACATCAAATGAGGGCCTAGATATTCCCAGGATAACGTTGTTAACGTTGCATAAGTCCGAAATATATTGAACTAATTCAACTAATTGGAAATCCGCTTGAAATCATGTGAAACTTTTTTAGCGAACAGAACTGCTTTTGATAAATTCTCACCTTAGGCTGACACAATTATATATAAAATCAAGTAACAGTAAGAGAAGTTATTGATCAAGAATAGTAAGAGGTCAAGGTGATAGGATAAAACACAAACACGACTCCGGTTTGGTTATACGCACAAGGGGGGAGGTTTTTGAAGGTCAGTGTTAATTGAGGTGAGTTGGAGAGACGGGAGTAAGTTGTCGCATGGATTGAGTATGCGTGTTTGGCCACGGTAATCTCGGGATGTGGACGAACTGTTTCTGAATCCACAAATCCGGTTGACGTAATCGGAGTGCGACCGCCTCGGCTATGGACAGGATGCACCACTTGACCTTTCATGACGGGGTGACCGGGGCACGGTAGACGACGCAAAATGCCCTACGCATGCTTGTGTGTCGGTCATAGTTAACCGGGTGGGCCAACACGGATGAGTTAATGGCCTTAGTTATTCCGGAGCGAAGCGACCCCGAACAGTGTTCACTAATTCTTTCCAATAAAGGCCTAGTGATGCGAACAATACATGTTGAACTACAGTCAAAGGAATAGACCGGAAATGAAGCAGCCTTTAGTGGCACCGTCCGTTATGAGTGGAACGTTACGACTGGACTTGTAGCCTAGTAGGTACTGCCGATCGCATCAGTTTGTTGCGGCGTCACCAGGTTTTCTTTCCATGTACACTTCGCTATGATGACTTATCTGATGTGCGTGCTGGTGCTACACCCAAAAATGTTATTCGTTCATTAGATTCTCGTGCCAAAGTGAACACGACATTCTTATGCGCCTGGATAAAAACAGCCAAAGGCTTCTGTAAATCTTTCGTTTTGTCCACTACGCAAAAACGTCATCCATATATCGTCGATAATAATTGGCTGTTCTGATAGTTTCCTCCAACTCGTTATTCTCTAGCGTTCTCATAAAAATGATAGTCAGTAACAAGTCTAACGGTGGGTTTATAGCTAACCACCAATCTGGCGATAAAGCTCACCACTTAGTCGAAACTGAATGTTGCTACTACAGTACAGCAATAACTCCTTCAGTTCAGCCTCAAACAGACCGACACTAATCTGGTGAGCTAGACAAAACTATTAGAACACCCGCGCCATGAAAGATCAAATGGTGCATCGTGTCCATAGCCGAGGCGGTCGCACTCCGATTACGTCAACCGGATTTGTGGATTCAGAAACAGTTCGTCCACATCCTGGGAGTACCGTGGCCAAAAACGCACACTTAATCCGTGCGACAACTTACTCCCGTCTCTCCAACTCACCTCAGTTAACAGTGACTTTCAAAAACCTCCCTTCCTCGTGAGCATAACCACACCGAAGTCGTGTTTGTGTTTTACCCTATCACCTTGACCTCTTACTATTCTTGATCAATAACTTCCCTTACTGTTACTTGATTTCATCCAATTCACTCAACTTTGAGAACATTGTGATAAAAACACCACAACAAAAACAGGGAATATTTGTAGTAACTGAATTTCACTCACATCTTATCCCAACCGTCACATTTCCAAGGACTTCCCTCTGAGTTTTTTTTTACCAAGAAGCATTACGTTCGAGTTTCGTTGTTGTTGGAGTTGGTCGATGGTGCATATCCTTGCCACGACCCTTATTGTTATTTCGGCCACGCTTTCGTGAAGCAGCCGTATCGACCAGTGCGCCACCGGTCTCAGGTTAAAAACAACCGACAGAGGACTTAGAGCAAAACACGAGCATAGTGCTTTATTTCAAAAGGAGCTGACTGAAAAGTCCATGGGAATACGAAAGTGTTACTGAGTATGCGTCCTTTGGTGTGGTAAATGTGACAGTAGTTGTAACTAACGAGAAGATAGTTTATACTCGAATACAAATCAATGAGAGTTTGGAGTGTCGTCTGATTATAACAAAGGCTACCGAGTTCACTGAGTAAGTCAAGACTGAGGAATATCTTTGAACCGCATTTAATGATAGTTAGGACTGTAGGTGAAGTTACATTCAAAGTCGGCGGTCTGTCAGTGAGCGATATGTGAATCGGTGGTAATGTCATTTGGTAAAAACCTACTCCATTCACCGCTTATCCAAACCCCTGCATAATAGAAGATCTAACAGGGGGCCAATCCGAAAGCCGCGTAGAAGATACTACATCGGGATTGGACAAATAGTCTCAATGTTACGACTGCCGTCATTCGCTAACTTCTTTATTTTGTATTGCACCAATTAACGCACAGTTTGTGACCTTTTATTTGTCAATACGATCAGCCAATGAGTGACTATGATTTCTTTAGTATTGTTGTACATCCATAAATTCGGCTTCTTGTTCCATGAATCTGAACTGCTTACTGCAACCAGTACGAGGTCTTCTCCTTATTACCTGCATGGGAGGTTTCAATCCGAGTACGATTTTCAGATCTATTCGTAGTCCTTAACTTTGAGTATTACATGTCACCAAAGAACTTTCTTGTGAATTCGCCTGAAGCATGGTAATTTGTACTGGAGTCAGGTTTTTAAGATCCTGCTTAAGGTGTGATTGAGTTTAAACAGTGAAGCGAGCTGTCTCCACTGAATGAAAATCGTAACAGGGAACTTCGGTGAGCGGCAGAAAACACAATTAAAATTGATATTAACCCATGAATGTTAGTGACTGAATCATTACTTCCTAGGATGGTTGACAAATGAACAGTAACCGTACAGTTATTAAAAGTGGACGGAATATGAAATCCCCCGTCAAATAAAATTACTTCCGTCGTTCAGGTCCCGAGGGATTCCGCTCCACTTCTATAGAAAACTGAACAATATACTGAAAGCGGACAACATCGGGGATGTTAATAACCTGTATTGTATTGTTAACCAAGAAGCCCAGATGAAATATTGGTTTTATGCTAATTTCGCAAGATCCCATGTAATTGTAGGCAATGAGGTTGTAAGAGTGTGCATAAATCGCAAATAATCAGTCTGGGACTCGTAGTCGATATACTGGCAGGTGCCAATCAAACACTCAGATCGAAACATACCAGTCTACATTGTCGGTAACACACAACATCAGCACAGTTATTTCGTTTGTGTCGTCACCTATCCAATTTGCATTTATGTGAAATACTGAAAGCCACGAATGGACTACCCAGTATTTTTTCCACAAAGCTTATAATTTCACGCGTAGGTCTTATGTGGCAGAACATACCGGTAATGTTCAAGTAATATTACAGTGGACATAACAAGCTGGCTCGTGTTTTAAAGTTACATCTCATGAGTCAAAAAATTGCTCTCAGTTAAGCCCACGATGATTGGGGCATCCCTACTGCTTGCGACAAAGAGAAAATATCTTAGTGGCAATTGCTTTCACCAAAATCTAATCAAATTCCACTAGCATTGTGAACCTCTTGTAGAAGTTATTCAAGGTTTTTACTGATCGGAAGAAACTGATCATACACTTGTCAAATTTCAACAGCTAGTGGAGAAGGAATAACTGGTACTAAAGATGTCAGTGGATGTACAAAACTTCATGGTTTCTTCACGTGCAGGTAAAATGGGAATCGTAGCCGTAGTGACAGAGGAAGAGATTTTCACAGTACTTACCAGTGGGGTTTTACCGCCGGTCAAATATAACTACGCAGTGACAGAAACGAATGCTTGACGATCGTTTTGGTTTTGAGAAGTGAGAACCATATTTGCCTAGTCTACTGTTCTACTTGGAGGTCAACCTATGGGGTGGATTAACTCGGCGAAAGACCCTTCAGAATGACTTGTCCGTTGGATCATGTTGTAACGGGAATATGAGTGTGTAATTCATTACCGGCCTGAAAACAAGAGCTACGCTGTTGTTTTACACTCCTGAACGTGGCACATGGGTGAGTACCCTCATGGAGCTCTGAGAGTTAACGTTATTAACTTGGAACTCAATTCCAAAAGGTCAAAATCAGCGCAGAGGATAGATTTTAGGAGCTGATAAGTGACTGATAAGCATACAATCAGTAGACGATGGCAGGAGATCAACCTCCACAACACCAGGGACGTCTGGAATTGAGTGGTTGAAGTACGTTGGTAGAAACTGAGCTTGAACAATGCTGAAATTCATATGCTTGCTGATAATACCGGGTGAATTCGGTGAGATGACAGTAGTGGGGGAGTGTCATTTACTGACTTATACGGAATGTTACCGGAGTTATGAAATTTAACGAAGAGCTTCCTGACCAACAGTGAATGACGATGCTATCAGCTACGTACTGGTATGTTGAGAATATGGGCTGTTAAAGAGAAATAACCGCTCGAGACACCAGTATATGCACATTAACTCAGTTGGTGAAACAAGAGGACTGTAGTCACTGGATATGATGAGCCTCTTTTGATTCACAGCCTGCGATAATCAGCAAATCGTTGTTGTGATAGAAAATTTCACAAGATGGACTAAAGCATCGGTCATAGTGGATCGTCATATAAGTGCTGTTTGCAGGACCATAGTAAAACACACCATTGTAAATTACAGAATCCTAAGAAATATATTCATCCGTCATGACCCATGCTTCAAAAATGAAGAGATTTGTAATTAGATGTAGCAATTAAGGATCAAGAAACTTCGGTAGGTACCGTATCATCCCCGGCTTAGTGGTTTGACTGATAGGAATATTCGCTCTGAAAAATAATTTTTGGCGACAGCAATAAGGAGTTGGTGAACTATGTCAATAGATTTTTTGCCCCCAACTCCTGATAGCAAAAATACAACGAATAACTTGTCCTTCGAGTCAGTAGGAGTCAACGGATGAGTGTGCGTAAATAGACAGGAAGACGGACGGTGAGTAATCGAAACCTCGCAATCACGCGGAGAACATCTAATGAACTGCTAATTCAAATGTTATCTCGTCAAGCAGCCGTGTTCGAAGCTGGCTCAATTTGGAAAATAGAAATCGGTGGAACTTGTAGGAAATAGAATAAGGAGGTATACTAAGTTCATCATAGGACAGAAGCCATTTTTAATGATGGAACACCGCTCCCCGGCATATCTTATCAGGAAAAAAGGACATGTGCATGGAGTTCACAAAAGCCAGTAACGTGTTCCTTCAACCAGAACAGAGCACGTACAGACAAGCAAGAAATTGACAGAACGAAAGGAACCTCAGTGACTTTTGTAGCAGCCAGAACAAACTTCTGAATAGAAGAGTATGGTTTAGTTGAATGATCAAACCATAATACTTGTCAACAGTCAAACCTTATCAAATATGAAAACACGTATCTAGGGGGTTCGAAGTGTAATGAAGTAAGAACTACTGTTGTACGCATTCGAAATTCTCCCTGATGCGCTTTCATAGCTGATTATTGCAAAATTCTCCAAGATACAACCGATTGGTGCCGGTTTTTGTATGTAAGCTACATCCATTCTGTCGTAATCGCTAGGGTGAGAGATGAGCGGGATGGCGTGCCAATGAGAACGATGAATAACTTCATTGGGTGTTCTTGATTAATACGGTCGACTACACTGAGCCTGTTACTTTAACCGAATGTCCGTCACCGCAGATTTTCCGAATAAATTTTAGAATCTCTAAATAATCAAGATTGTTTAATTCTTTCTAGGCCGTTGTTCAGAAAATGGAACGTTTTCTACGACAAGCCAAAGAATGTTGTGGTGTTCGATCAACCGAGCCAAACATAGAGAATCTCAAACGTTGGAAGTACACTTGCGTTCGCAAACGTCAGTCTTTTCACTAAACGCAAGATTTGATATGGAAATTTTCCGGACGGAAGATGGAGCAGGTTAGGAAAACAAGTGGAGGACAGTGACAACTAAATTTGGCTCAATTTCATTGGATTGCTGTATTTTAGATTATGGAAAGACAGAAAAGTGGCCTTACCACACAGCCGGTTTTGTTGCATTCAGTAACCTGGGCTCTGTTTCGACTCGCTAATTGAGCAATTCTGTCAACTACACTTTGAACATTACAGCAGGACAGGTCTGCCTAACCGATGTTGACTTTTGATGACCCACAGTCATGTGATCGGTCTGTCATTTATTCGTCTTGACCGGCCAACAGACCCTACACTAGCTGCCCACCGCGCACATACCCTACTGCCAACGCCTGCTGTCACATAAACCGTTCCCTCTCTACCAGCATCACGGGTTGAAGCGTAGTCTGACACTCTCAGTCTGGTCCGCACACAGCCTTGGCTGCTCAAGTCTCACTTATGCACACCCTACTGACAGTGAGTTCTTTTCAGTAAAAAATGGTTATCAACGTCACACACAAGTACGCACGCATGCATGTGTAAACTGAGTGATTTCCACGTGGCTTAACCGACAGGCATATGGTGCTCTCCCAAGCGAGTGACTGAACCAGCAGACGGGTGAAGCAACACAACTTCCAACGCCTCGCCTCGCAAGGTGAACAGGTCAGCGACTCATCAAGTCAACGGTCAGTGAGCCCCTGAGCGTCACGTCAACACCACAACTCCACGGTGCATACACGCCAGTCTGCAGCCTCAACAGTCCTGACGCTTTCAGCCCCGTACCTCCGGATATTGTTGTCAGCATTTTTATCAACCCGGATATTATACTTATATTTTACGTGCCCTCCATGTTCGTCTATTTTCTATCGTTTCTACGATATTGCCCAGTTTCATAATATGTATCAAACCTCAGAGGTGTACCCTACTTATGTGATAAGTAGTCATTGTTAAGCCACAGTTATTCATATATTTTTGTACAGCCACCTACCTAACAGGTTGTGCTACCCTCCCACCCCTCCAACGATGACGGTCAGGTAGTCTGAACTACCGTAGATATTTCACATACCAGCTTTCTTCGTCCAACCTCCTAAAACAGTTGATTCTGACGCAAAAGCAACGGGAATTACTGCAACCAGCGAGCCACAGCCGATTCCACAGCTAGTTGACGGTATTTGTGTTGAGCAGACGGGGCACAACGTTACAACGCTCAGAACTTTGTACTCTAGACGTTCTGACTCTGAATATTGAGCACTATAACCTAAAATAAAACGCTAGTCCAGCATGAACCGCAGTGACTCTAGTCCATCACGAAATTCGATTCGAACAAGTTTCTCTTGATTCACTTTCACCTTAAGACCACACTCCATTCCTCCAGGTAGAAGAATAGAGATGATTGGAGACTCGTCCACACAGTGACAGACCGTATTAAATAGCCACTACAGTTTCATGCAACAATACATCGAGGATGATACTGCATCGTTCGCGGTAGCATCCAGTGTGCCTGAGAGTATTTCGGTAGGGGCTACCGACCAAGAAGCGCAGGATAGAGTAGGATTTCCAACTTTCTCTAGGCACTTTGCTCATTCTGGTCGTCAGATTGAAGGAGTCCAATGATTACGTAGAAGTTTTGCCCTCAGGTACCTCCAACCACTTCCCATAACTATGCTGATTTATTGGAGCTAATAACCTTGCAATAAGTTAGTGACAATAAGAACAGTCGCTCAGCTAGTATACGTCCGAAAAGTGACCAATACACCTGCCCAGAATGGTCCTCCGAAACTCAAGTAAATGACGAATGTGAGTATTGGAAAATCCTTATACAAAATCTGCCTGCTATGAAAACATCCGATGCCCGTGCACGAGTATTACGCAATCCAGGAACAGTGGAGATTCTTAGCACTTCCTGTTGTTACCTTTGTCCTACCAGTGAATAAGGTAAATCGTCCCTTTCGACTATCGTTTTTATTGTTACTAACTGCTTTCCTAACAGAAGAGACATAAAAGATGTAAGCCGCTCAACTTGTTGAGTCTCAGTTTCTTATATGGATCATTTGCTACTGTTGTATAACACGTACCTTCGTTTGTGATTAGTGTAGCACTACTACTACGCGCGAAAACTAAATGGCAGGTCTGAACGCCAGGAAGACGAGGGACCAGAAGCGACTATTGGAAACATATATGCATTATGTGTGATATGTCACCAAGGTTAATGTCAATGCACTGCCACCCAACAGATACGAGTACGGATCAGTGATATAAAATAGTTTTTGTGTTCGTTGTTTTCACATACCTTGTAATGTGTTTCGTGCAATAGAAAACTTCCCAGATCAAGCGTCTTTTGTGGTCATAACACAGTTAACTGACGACTTCGGCTTGTCTATAAACCATGAAGCTATGATATAGGAAGCGCTAGTGACACCATATCTATTAGGCTGTATCTGTGAAGGTGTTCATTCTTATGCATGCAACATAATGTGTAACCCCACTTCTTGGATCGTCGCCTGGTTTACGCGTTCTATAGCTTGACTCAAAACCGATAAAGAGAAGAGAAGCGGCAACACCGTTGTTGGAAGAGCGGGTGAAAAATAACCCACAGAGGCTCCAGATTTATAGGACGAAACGATTAAATATGTCAGTCCGACATAGAGCGAATCAAACGAAGTGATCATATCTGGCGGTCAGGGCGTCAGAGCAAATCAAGTTACAGAGGACATCAAAAAACAACGCGAGAAAAGTCCAGATAACGCACTGGCATTCGACCGCATGGTTGTAATCTGACTGAGTGGGTGGAACTATACCGTTGTAGTGAGGATAAGCGACCGTAATATACTACCCACGCGATCGCTACTCAGTAGCAGGACCAGAACATATATTTCTACATCGAAGTAGCCACAGAAAGAATGCAGGAAAAAACATCGGAGTGCAGCAACGCCCAAAATGGTCCTTGCTACGTAAAGGAACTGAATATTGGCGTCCGTGACAACCGAGACGACCTGCGCCGAGTACCGTATGCAGATGAGTGTTTTTGTTTGTGGTCCTGTTTAAACGCTTAACCCATATGTTGCTCTCTTGAATAAACAACTCTTGTGCCATCCGCGTTCTTGGCTCACGACACCACCACGCACTACCATGCTATCCGAACTGGGTCTGCCGATCGATATGGCGTGTTGCTTCCCAGCTGTTTCGTTGAGAGATGCGCCTCCTAGCACATACACGTCTGTCGTTTATGACGTCTATTAGAAACTTTCAGAGTGGGGGCCAATAAGGTAATCGGGAGACTCAGAACGAACCCCTACCAAAGAAAGCTGATATCATAATGTCGGTTCTTGAAAAATCACGAGCATATGAGAAGCAACTTATTCCAACCTACAAACTTGTACTCATACTTAGCCATCCATAATGAGAAATCCTGCTATAGACCTGAAAGGAATGAGTGAGAGGTCAGTCTTTTTATGATGTGCAGCCAGTAAACATACTAGTGAGTAAACAGGGCATTTTAGTGAGGATCTGTACACCCTGGAATACAGTGCCCAACACTGAGATCACAGCTGACTCGGTCGGGATGTTCACAACTCTGCTCGCTGGGCACACATGAACGCATCAGCCCGAGCTAGAGTTCTCTGGACCGCTCCTTAAAACACTCACTAAGACCGCTGACTGTGTATGTCTGTCTATGTGTTTTCACCTGTCTCTGTCTGCGTGTTTATTTTGTTGTCTGTATAGATGTGTATCGGTTGTATCAGTATGTCGCTTCAGTGTGCTAACATGGTGCATGCTAGCGTTTCTCTTCATATCCAACTCTCCTTCCCTCTAGCTGCTTTCTGTATGCCTAATAAAAACCAGCCGGTTACTTTGATCTTTCCGTCCTTCTAACAACCCATGCACCTGTGAATATTGTTTAAATGAGATTTTGTAATATTGTAACGTGGGGTCGATACCAGCAAGCGCGCACAGGTTGAATTTGAATTGTATAACAGGGCGTGCTGCTGTGTTGACGCCGTTTTTGTTTCCATTTGTGTAAGTCGTGTGAATGGCTTACTGGGCCTTTGGCACATGCTTGTTCGTGTTGTTTCTTTTCACATGATTGTTGCTTGAACCCTCTACTTCGGAAGAAGGCTGTCCCCCGGTGTCTCCACGTTACTCCAAAGTTGGTCTACAAGTGTGACGGACAGTCCGTATGAGGACGGCCGGCTTGTATGCTACAGTATACGATGGTTCGGTCGAGTCTTGTTGAAGGTCAATGTGGACTGTAAACAACATTCTCATCTCCGAGGCATAAGGGGCCGGTTTAGAGTCCAAACTCGGTGTAGAGTTCTGACAAGACCGAAGTTCGATTCTAGCGCCTCTCGTTTGACTGGGCCGGCAGCATTATTCCTTTACTGAGAGGTTATTTTACGGTTCCAATTATGAGTTGGATCAGACTTACCACCCTGACGGAAGTCAAGTCGATGTTCAGTTGACACTTGACCGTACATCAAAAGTGGGAAAATTCAAACGAGTTGAGAGATTTTTGACAATCATACGATTTTAATGTAATTATCTGTGATATGTTTCGTTCAGCCAAACAAGCCTGTCTGTATTTAATTCAAAGATTTGACCAGCTGTTAGTTGGAACAAACATTAGAATTATTTTCGTTCCTTTTCATGGTCCCAGTCAGTCCAATAATTTTGGAGGCAATATTTCAAAATTGCTTCCTCAACCCATCCCTCAATCCGATCGATTACGATTGATAGGATTAATAGGTCGATTGTTCGGCTGACATGTCGACAAACAAAATTACTCTTCTAGGACAGCTAACCAAAGTGTTTAGTTTGCGTTTGCATGCATACAAATACCGTAAACAAACGTCTGTACGTGTTTTTTTGTGCCCCGATTCCGGTCATCGATCACAACGTGGACCAGGTGCATTTATGATATATGTGGTTTATACTCAGCAGTATCACGACAAAACGATTGGACCATCCACTCTGTTACAGACACCTTTATTACAGCAAGTTGCAGAATGCTCGTTTTTCAGTCAATTACATTAAGCCCCCGTACGTCACTGTGGTGAAAACTTGTTTGTTACTCGTTTAACCTTAATGAGGTCATCTAGAAAGTTGCCGAACATACTGTCAGAAACCCATAAGTTTACCTAACCATGTCGTCTACTGGGAAAACCCGGCTGAGCCTACTTCTTCCGGTCTGCTTCGGAATCCCAGTACATTTCTCCAACATGTTCTTAGCAAGTGAATGGAAATACATTATGCTGAGCATATTCGGTAGTAGTTCCAAAGCATTCTGTCAGTTTAGTATACTTAATGCAACTATGGAACGAGTACACCCACGGAGGCCTCTAATGGTGTTTAGATCTGAATTACAGGCTAGCCAACGTTCCATTTGCTTCTGAATTCGTACATTAAACATAAAGCAGTGATAAGAGATGCGAATGACCAATCGTGATGATTAACTTCAATCTGTCTTACGATTATTGCAGTCAGCCTATCACCTGCGTATGAAATGTCATATGCTACACACTGTCCTACTCTGTGATGCCTTCGTAATTCATATTCGGTAAGATCAGAGCATGTCTGGCTTTTGGTGGACTTTTAACTTTACGCATTGACAATATTTACAAACCAATCGATTTTAAACTGTACACCGCTCCTACCTCATCCAGGTTCTCACGTGGAAACAAGCATTCCGGCTTTCCTACTTCCGGCGGAAGCACTAGACTCCTGTTTCGCTCCTATTAGAACATGTCAGTGGTGAATAACCTCATCCGGGC
>LUCH01004075.1:33358-51734 GCA_013368495.1 Paragonimus heterotremus | reverse complement strand
AGTTTTCGTGTTCTGACTGTTTTGTTCAAACTTCTGAAGGGAACTAACTGTTTCAAATTTCTCAAGAGATTGTTTGCTCCAAAGATCAGCTTATTGCAGAATCCGCCCTAACCTGTGTGTGAAGGTACACTATCACAAAGAGACAAATGAGCATGACCATTTTCTTGTTCATTATATGACGGAATTGTATCGGATTGTGAAGTTACACCATATTCACATACCCGTCCATCGATTCCCAAGAGCATGTTGAACAGGGATTTGATAGGTATTGTGGGAAAACCAGCTGACTAAGCCTTATTACTTGAATAGAAGTGGTGTATTATTGTTCGCCGAGATTACGGGTAACCTACTGCAGTGCATTGTTGCTTCATGTTGATAGACTACAGACGGACCGGAGTGCACCGCCGTTTCTCGTGTAATTAATTTCTCGTGTGCCTCTCCATGTTACTTGAGTTTATTTCAATGTGGCCCTTACCATTGTCTGATACGTTTAGATGGCTCTCAGACAACTAATCCTTTCCAGTGGAATGAGTAAAATAATAGGTGATTTTCGAGCTGAAACACATAAATTAGTTGCACATTCTGCAATGAGAATTAATATTTCACTATATACTTTTGACCATACCATAAAAACGTTTAAAATCTGTGAGTTGCATGGAATACGAGCTTACTGGGTTGTAGCACCGTCGTCGCATCAAAACGATTGTCTGGTACTGAGAATTGATGTGTGAATTCTGTAGACTCAGTGATTCGATTTTTATCCAAATACGGTTGATTGACGTAAATATGTTCTTCTATCCGCATGTCAGCAGCTCCAGTGGGCCTAGCTGGACAACTAAACTGTCTTCTGTAGTCCATGATATGGCGATCAGTGATTTCACTGAGTTCTCCACGGGACTTATGGTTATAGGCTGCGTTGTCGGAGACATGTCTTTCGTAAGCAATGTGTTCGATTGGTTTGTCTATCATAGGGTTGTAAAAAGAACCTTGGCGATGTACAGACGGATTGGATACCTCGCGTTGAAAGTGACTGATCATAGCAGCCTCCAAACTAGACGCTATCAACGACGATGGTCGCTTGAACGATTCAGGCAATAAAGTCGTGGTTGCCATAGCAGCCGCAGTGGCGGCATCCGCATGTGCAGCTAAGGCTATGTTACCCACCGGATACATACAAGCTGCACTGAGGATCAAAGGCGTAGGGGAATTCGGCAGTGAACGATGACTCAAACAACCGTGTAACATTGCTCCGAAGCATGCCAGACCCAGAATACAACCACCGGTTAAGCAGGCACGGTGTTCGGTAAGAATTCCCAACAACAACAAAATCACAGATGCTATGGCTGCTAATGCCAATAGAATGGGCACCAGATGTCGCAGTACATTATGGAATGTGTGACCTGTCGAACATTTCCTAGGTCTACCCAGATGAAACGGACTTGGTATGTCTTGTGTGATATTGTTTTTGCGATCGATAGCACGATTACTCCACATAGAGGCAACAGTCATTCTGTTGTTCGCTCCAAACCAGAACTAAATATCATGTGTTGATTTTGGTTCAGTGGACCACAGGCTGTTCAGTTGTGGTTTTGGGGGGAAATGTTATCAGGTGTGAATGTGTTGGCGACCGAAAAGCGCAAGTGTCCATCTGAAAAAAAATAGCATGAGTGTGAAACTTGAGTGACTATAGCGTTGTTCTGTTCGGTACAAATCATACAAACATCTCTATTTGTGACGGAAGTTGGTATACATCTGTTTATATAAATTATATGACCACAAAAAATTTCACTAAGTATCTTTATTACCGAGCAAAAGCTAGCCATTTTTCACAACACATGAACAAACTCCAGTAGAATTTTGATTGAATAAGCCCTTAGAAAGTAAACCATGCACCAGGTTGTCAGGTTAGCTGTTGATCTAACTCATCGTCATCACGCCGTGTGGATATCGGGTCTATTGAAATCGGATAGTCGTTATCATTAGGTCGGCATGACAATTGCTAGGCTGCATTGTCAATAGTTTGAGCGTGAGTACATTGTTGTGTGACTAGGATTTGTTCTATCCACATCATGCCAGGAAGATGCGACCGGACGACTTTGGGAAGATGGAAACATTTAATGTTCCAATAGATAGAACAATTAGCAGTAGTTTATAGGCTGAAACAAGTCAAACTCACCGCAAAATATTCTAACTAATAACACTATGTCTCAGCTCACGCCAGATTAAATTCTTCTTTATTGAAAAGGCAAACTACTTATCATTAATCAGTTCAGTACACAACAATTTAACTTCCGGGTACCATAACAACTCGGGAAGGCTTTGTGGCTGTGTTACGATTATTTCTAACATATTCGTTAATAATCCAAATTATGTAAAGGTCATGTAAAGTGAAATACAACCTGCTGTATTCTGATACTATTTGCATGTTTTTATTCATTAAGTTCTTGAGTAAGTCAAAGCAAGTTAAAACCGAAGGAACTATGGATTTCGTGATTTCTGAATGTTGTCGGAGAGTACTTAGTGAGTGGTTTAACTTCCAAAACTTACACCATACAAACCTCATAGAAAACGTTCATCACGAATCTCACTTGTTACATAAACTAGCTGTTGTCTTGTCAGTAAGTCAGGTTGTGCTAACAGACGGATTGGTCATACAATTTTGTCACCGAATGTACACTGACAGTAACTGCAATCGACAGATTTGTGTGCGCACAAACACACATTCATCCGCGTTCATGGGACACGTTGTCCGGTCTATTGAATGAATGGCTTAGATTATAGCTACATACGGAACCAGAAATCTTCCCAGGAGTTCACGCTGTAAACAGGAAAAATGAGTAGTGGATGTAAATGGACAATCGCCGAAATTGCCTTCAACGTTCAAGCTAACTGACACGGTCAAGCCAAACGAGATCAAGCTATTGGTTCTCGACCACACTCTACAGTACGTGTGGCTCTAAGTACAACACAGATACCTGGCTATTTGTCCTCCATACGTCGTCTTCTATCACGAATACGCGAAGATTTACTCCACTAGTCTGTCCAGTTGACGACTATAGATAACACCTCGACATGTACAGCGTCATACTGTCAACCTTTCATTGCTTTCAGAACGTATATATATATATATATGTATACCAAAAAACTTTTAAGCCTAAACAAATTGTGACCGCATGCAAAGGGATACGACTGCATCATTCCTAAACGGCCTCGTTCATTTTTGTTGGTTGTGATTTTAGATCACTCTTTACCGTGGCAACGCTCGAAGTCACCATGCTTCTCTAAACATGACACTCAAAAGTGCAATCTTCCTGTCAAAAGTAAGTGCTTTTGTAGATTGAACTTCGACTCTTTTGCACGTCATGTGTCAACGCCTTGTCAAACTGGACAGCGCTTAAGTCACATTGCTACGGAACAAAATTAGGAATGCGTCGTAACCCAGACAAACTTTAGCCTTACTGAACACGGACTGCATAAATGTCGTGGAGTGCGACCGCGTTTAGAATGTTGTTTCATACTTACATGATAGCCTGCCTATGCCCGTTTAACGGAACGAAGAAGAAATTCTTGATGACTGAACACGTACATTATTTATCCATTTTTCTGTCTGGTTTGTGACTTCTGATGGAGATTGTGTCTATATGCAACCTGGGGTCAAAAGGCCTAACTAGGCGTACGCTTTCCATAAAGATGCTTAGAGCAACCTCGCCACAAGTCACCTTTATTTGAATAGGATAATATTTTACATTGGCTGCTCCTGCTAACAATGATGATACTTCACCGGAAAATGCAAACCATTTCAAAAATACCAGTTTCGTTCTTGTTTCGAGTTACCAAGTAAATGAAATTTGAACGTGAATGGAACCAACAGACTTTGTATTACGAGTCACAGTCCTACCCATATAAGACCAAGGGATCATTCAACATCGTTTAGGATGAAATGACTGATGTGTATAAAGCATGACCGCTTCCAATTTACTTTCACATTTTAATATGAGTTGTAGTAACTGAAGTTGTAAGGCGGTGTTCTTTCAAAACAACCAGTTAAAACAAAGCTGAGCTATATATAGGGAAAAGTTAACATTTGAATTTACCTCTACTAGCCTCCAACAAATAACTACCAAACTTTAAATGGAGTTCACATAACAACAAATAAACGAACAAATAAAAACGTTCCCAACTGTTCCCATCCTATCGTGACAAACACGCCACGATAACGAAAGTGACTGAGTCATCTTCGGAACAAGCAGACCTGGCTTCAACAATAGTGGATGGTTTCAGATTACAATATATGACAGTATATTCCATGACGTCACTCGGTCATTCGGGGTTGTTAGAGCGTGCTGGGCTATCGATAAAGCTGGTACCTTCTTGACTGTACTAGTTAGATCTTTATTTGACATTGCGGTTGGCGACAGTTTACGAAAATGCTCAACCGTACTTTGACGGGAACGTTGTTTTCTTCTGTCCATACACAAACGTCACTGCGACTGCAGTTGAGCCGATAAATTAAGTGGAGGGCAGACTGATTGTTTGCATGACAACCACCACTGTAAGAGGTTATGACCTTACAACCCAACAGGATACGTAGTCGAACCGCTTGGTAAGTCTGTTTCGTTTTCGACGTCGGTGCACAACTGAAGTTGCTGGGTAAACAGTCACTAAAAATTACAGTCGTGGAAACACATTATACTTCTCCATAGCACGGCTTACAATCGTTATATTGTGGATATCCACGAAATTCTTCGGATACTCATTATTCATCAGTACAGTTTTCATAAACTAATCCTCCTCGTCCAACTAGTCTGTTGTACGTAGAATAGATCAGCATTCACTTCAGTCTATGACTGAACTTATTCCGAGGGTTTATCAACGACAAAACCAAGCGAAACTCTGCTGAGTGAAACATTCACTATAGTTTAGCTTCATCACTGAGTACGCCCACCTCAACGGGATATCACCTAATTGATCCACTCAATTCGTTCAGCACATTATTAAATAATCGCATTCTGGAATTACTAGTGATTAATGGAGTACTGTTAATCAGGCCATATCAGACTATCTCATGGGTAGAGTGAAGGCTGACACAATCAATCTGCCCCATACAGTTGATAGTCTAGAAGATGAAAGACTGAATTTCTTTGGTGTGTTTTTCATTTGTCGTTGTTACTTACATTCTATATAAAGTTTATTGGTAATACCTTGGTGACTGATAACAATTGATGGAAATGTTGACCTCTCCTCGTATGCGTGTTTTCTGTCTGCTTAAGATTTTGTTTTCGAGCGGACGCAACGACTGTGAACAGTTAACCAAACAATAGTAATTTGTTGATCTGGAAATGTGATGTGGTCATGTTCAAGTCTACCTGCCCAACTTCTGTAAGGACCCTAATTGTGTAACTCGTAATTCTGCTTCTAAGTCCAGGACTGTATGCCAATCAAAAAATTATGTTAAATCAACCTGTGTGTAACATGCACTCAAACAAAATTTATCTCATAGTGCTCTCATGACTTCGTAGAAATAAACATATATTTACTTCTAAACTCTGATACACTTGCTAAGCGTCGCCTGTTAATTTGGTGTTTCCTTGCATTCAAGTAAAAAATCATGTGTACGATTGACTGAGAGTACAACTCAACTTGTCAACAGTGTAATGGGTGAAAATCTCACCAAGCGCGTTCATAAAAGATTGATAGAACAGGACTAACAATGAATGTTACACAACGCTGCTTCTCTGACACTGCACCATTACACTGCCTAGAAGTGCATTAATTATGCCATACTTTTTAAACCATTTTGGATGCACTGAAATGTCCGCTAGTGTATTCCCAGATTTGTCGCAGTCTACATGATCGCGGATTGTTTCATGAACAAGAACGCCGTTTTTTGTTAAATGAACATATTCGGCTTCGTTCATTTGTTTGACTACAAACATATACGCATATGATGATTTTTGTCATTCGTCCACTGGGTTCTCAGAAATTATACCACCACTATCCAGCTTGATGGATGCGAGTCCAGACTGACATGCGTCAAGTAAAAATAGCGTTAGGATGGTTTGCAGTTCATGTCTGTCCGTAGATGGCTTTGTGTGAGAGACAGTCACATCGCTGCCTGCCACTGTGTAGAGAAAGCGACCACGAACTCATTTCCGACCAAATCTGCTTAACGGGAAGCGTGTGTTCAGTTATTCAGCAATTCGTGTTGTGTGTTCTGCGAAAAGGAAAAGCGCACAATCACAACAGATACGTCACGTTGTTAGCCCTTCAACTACACGATCCGTCATCTGTACTCACAGGAAACGGAAGGGACTGAAAGAAGGTGGATTCACCTACAGTGCACATCAGAAGCGTGGACCAGGTAACGGAATCTGGAGTCCAGACCAGAGAACTTACGCAACGGGCAAGCCCGCTAACTGAGTCAGGTGAGCGAACGGGCGCAACACATCGCCGAAACCGTAGCCAGGTTAGCTGTCTGTGGAGCAGGGTGGAGTTAACGCACTTCCAGTGAAGCCACACGGCCACATCGACTCAGTGCTTAGGTCACCACGGTCCAAGATCAGTAACACCTGGCAGCTCACACACGGCTCTGTAAACTTTTTAGTGCTTGAAAGGCAATGGTGCATTGGGAACCAGCATGAGCGGGCGAGTGCAAATGGACAATAAAAACACGATACTTCCCTAATGGATTGTCATCAAGATAGTTTTTCACTAACCAACAGATAATTAAAAAATCCCGCATTTGTGAACGAAACAGATTTACAAGTCACTAGAAAACTGATCAAAATCTAACCGTTGTTCCATAGAATCTGAAGCACGGCATGCTGTGTTTTTAGATTTATCGTGCCACTTGTGGACTTTGATGTCATGTATTATAGCCATGCTGTGAAAAAAACGAGCATCGCGTGGCACCCTCTCCGTTTTGTGGCCTGTTGACTGAGCCGTGTTGTTCTGCTTCCTGTTAACATGTCTTATTTGATCATTTTATCAGTGTCGTGAGGAACGCAACCTGCTGCGTTATCGGGATCGACGTAGACAGCTTGTTCAGAATTGCTGTCCAGAGTGAGATGTTTTGTTCTCTGGAAACTCACTTCGTCCTGACGAACAATATATCCACGATGTGAAGGTCATTTAGTTTGGGTCGACACAAAACATTTGCATCATACAGATTCTGGTTAGGTGATTTCGAATGAGGTAAACTTGAATACTAATCGAACTGGGCAGGTCGAGGTAAGAGGCACAACGCACCCTCTATAAGTATGGTGTTTGTTCGTAAACTGACCCCTTTAGGACTTTACAGACTGTAAATGCAAATTTTTCTGTTGGCGGCGGCTTGGAATCTGTACTTTCATTTCACCGAAGGCAAGTAGAGCGTGTGGGCCTGGAATGACTAATCCGGTCCACGAGTGTGTCTATCTCTCTACCTGTCTGTCAGTCTGACTCTGGCCATGTTCAGTTATGTGGGATCACACTATTCTCGGTTCGCTTTGCCGGACAGAGTCCGATCTGGTTCCAGAATGATAAACTCGTCTTGACCGACTTGCGTACGAAACTTTGATATCCTGGTGCAAAAGTTGATTACAACTTTCGATGTGTTAAAGTCCGTTGCTATCTGATGCCGAGCTGATCACCTCAATCGGTCTGCCTGTTTCCGTTAACCTTCTTACATTTCCTGTTTATTGTCTATAAGCATTTCAAGTTTGATTCGTGTGCTTTTTCTCTCATGAAGCTATTGATAATCATGCACACCTTTGGTTTGATACCCCATAATCGTCAAGAGTTAACTTATTGCACTTGGTATCTGCGGTCCTACTTCACAAGCGTACTTATAGTCGACACGTAGTCCACTAGTGTAAGTGTTAGTCACCCCACATTCAAAGGGAAAACCAACTCGTCTAACTCAATCTTGAAGTACAGGTATGGGTATACCATTCAATCAAAGTTCTCGATTTCACAATTCAACCGATGGAGCGTAATTTTGTCAGGTTTGCCTCTGTGTGATAATTTAAACGCTCGATAGTTAATTGATTATCATTTCGCTAGCACAACATGAAAACATACTGCATTTCATTCTGAACCATCAGCCATAGATGTCATTCAGATAGAACGCAGTACTGTGTAACAGCCAAACAAATCAAACAGTCAAAACCAGTTGGCCAATCCAATGCATCAAACGGTCTCCGTTGATGATTGGTACACGCGCCAGAATGTGTGACAATGCCTGATCCATTTGTCCCTAAGGCGTGTGAGCAACGTCGGGTCAGTGTCACTGTATGACACCATGAATGATGGACGAAATCTGCCGACCTCATGAGGGATCTATGTGGTCGGAAGATAACAGCATATTCGTTTGATTGTCGTCTTTTCCGTCCATTATTCGTTATTTTCAGCAGTGGTTTTCTCGTAAAAAATGACCCTAGCGCACGCCCTCGTCAGCTGAAGTAGTGCTGACTTACTCAGTCTTGGTATAGGGAGCTAGTGGTGGCAAAATATAGAAACTTGTTTACATCAACCGAACCAGCGTAGCAGAAACCATCATTTATCGGAAAAGTACAACAGCCACGGACCCGAGTATTACACCAAACGGAGTCAACCGCCATCCACCTTGAGCTTGATCAACAGCACTCCGAATCGTGCAACTTGGTTGATTCCCATGAGTCAACATCCAGTTGCCTGTTTGCACTACGATGCCGACCCTAATGAGTAATTTTCCTGTTGAACAAGGTAGCGGTTTGTCGGATATGTGCTTCACGTGCCACGCATGCATCGACTGGTGCAATTTGCCGTACACTCCACGACCAGTCAGGCCATAAAGTCAAGTGAATGCAGTGCTTATCCGCTCTCACTTTGGCAAACATGGTTGTTCTTTTCCGAAGCATGCTCCCGGGTAAGCTGTAGATCACGGCATTCTTAAAGACGCGGTCGTTCGTAAGATAAAATACTTTCCAGAGCGATGTCGGAGGAATGGTACGTTCGTCGAATGACTTCAAGCATTGTCTTTGATACTATTTGTTCAAAATGGTTCAGTGTATGCCAGCAGCTGTTTAGAGACCGTCATTCTTCTTTGTAACAATTGTCAGAGTAACTTGAACAGAGGTCCTCCTTGTATTTAAATTCAAAGAAGCCTACGACCTTTATAAATGTAACAAATTAAATCATGGGATAAGATTTACCATTGTTCTAGAAAACATGTTGATGTTAATATCTCCAAAGCTCTCCTTATGTTGGCCTGACTTGGTCCTTGTCCGTCCACAGTTTTGATTGTTTTATACCACTTGTTAACTGATATTAATTTCCCATAATCATTCCGCTGAAACGCAGTTTTAGAAAACAACGAGCTGTCACTGTCTAAAGGTAACTCTCCTCAGACAATACAGGTTATTCAACAAAAGTGCAAAAAAGAATCTTGGTTCCATCGTGTTTAGCTCTCAGTATGATGCCTAAAGGCTATATTTAAACAATCTTGAACTCTCAGTGTAAGCAGGTACACTGGTCGTAAACGTTAGTAATTACAGTCTTAATAACTAAAAAGCACGAACATCTAAGGTCATCTAAGAGTCGAACGCATAGAGCATTCACATAATGTGTTTGTCTCACCGGCGTCACGCCCAAGTTATCTAAAGCCAGAATGGACTTGCAAGTTTGTTACTCAGCCTAGGCACAATTTGTCTAGGTCTGGAGACGACGGCCGGTCTTTCCAGTCCTGCTTTCAATTGTCACGGCCATTATCGGCGGTTTGCCAGAATGGCTACCATTCGACAATCTTACAAAGGACCTTTTCGCTAGCTCGGACAACGACGTCGATCAAAGACCATGTTAATCTGAGCGGGGTTGCTTATATGCCCACAGATGGACAATCGGCTTACCAGACGTGTCTCCGTGCGTTTCGTACCGTGCGGACACACCCATGCGCTCAGTGCACTCTGCGTACGTGTGTCAGCATCCCAGCCAGCTCTATAACGGGGACCACGACCACTAGCCTTGTCTACCCTTGCTCCTGGCCAACCTGCCCTCCCACACCGTAGGAGCCAACTGATCCCGTGTCCGTCCAGCCTACCCAAGCGCATATTATGTAATGACTAGCCATCTTGTGACTTCTCCAAGGGTCCCGACTACAACCGTGTTTTCCCGCTCGTTTGTTCTGTACGCATGATTATGTGTATGCCTGCTACGACAGGAATGATATGAACTCAATGGCACCTTCTTCAGTCGCGCAACTAATTGCACACAGGGGATGCTTATCACTGTCCTAACGACTCATCTACTATTCCATTCTTCAAGGTTGTTTAACCTGTACCTTTTCGAGGGTTGTTTAACACACTCAAGGGTTCTGCACACTTTTTGTTTGGCACGCTTTTGAGTGCCGCCGAGTAGGTTGTAGACATCTCGCGCTTCTTTTCTTTCTCCTCCTGGTTGCTGCTGTTGGTCCCATATTAGGCTAGAGCTAATTACTCATCATATTTCCAAACTTTGCTGGAAATATACAGTTTATTTTCAAACCCTACCGCATTTTGTTAGATCGATGCCCGATGGGACTACGCTTCGACTACTCTTCAAGAAAGGTGCTTTAAACGGTTAGTGGACGAAGGTCGGAGGCTTACCTACTTGTCCATTACAACATCGGTTGTGCGATCCTGTTCGCAGCTGAAACCCACAAGACTCCCTTGGGACGTCTTAAATTGATATCGAGATAAGCGAAGGTAATATTCAGATATCTTACACTTGGAAAGGTATGGATATTATTCACGGAAGAGCCTTATGTGAACACGGTAATTTCATCGAGAATTTATGGTTCTGAAATTCATACGAATTAGACATCCTAACTCAGTTTTATCCCTCATCAATAACTTTATCAACCAAGCAAACCAAAAAAATGAAATGTAGTGTTTCACTTGTTTTAGCCCACCTTGAAATGTTTTAATTATCTGGAAATTTGAAATATATTAACCAGTTCACGAGGATGTTCTGTCACTGTGCTCAATCTCAAATCCACACAGAAATACCGGCTTCTTTCCCGTCTGAACTGATCAGATGGACGGTGAATCTGTGATGTGTTTGCCTAAAACGAGTTGATCACTAGTCAGATGAGGGCCGCTTGCGAACACGAATGGCACTTGAAAATTACCCGAGTCAAATGATAGGTTCTGTTCCCCGTTAGGTTTCATCGCTTATGGTCACAACAACTGAAAATTGAATCGCAGTTACCATTTCATATAACCGAATTCTGAATGTATAGTTCACAATCTCCAGTACTTCGAGTCTTAGTCCATACACATCATAGAATTAGCCCATTCTAACAAGTCGGAGTGAATGAGCACAATTAATCGACAGACCTTAATGATGCTCCCATTCAAACCAACACTCCATATGGCCGATTACGTCCATGTTTGGACACAATGGGTAAGAAGATTAGTTCTGTGGGGCAGTAGTGGTGGTGGTTCAGAGTTCTTATTCTGTGTTCTTTTCACAGCAAAAAAGAACTCGTTTGCAAGCGATAGGTCAAACTTTGATTGAATAAACTTAGCAGAAAATGCACTACGCACAGAGGATGAAAAATAGTCTTGTCAAAATTATACGATCCCTCCAAGCTTTTGTAGTGTCGTTACGCTGAAGCTCCAATTCAACGTTAGCCGATCATAAAAATATCAGGTGCTTTCGGTACTGAACATGCGCATTCTTTTAAACAACCATGCAGTTGTTGGACCGCTTTGTAGGAGTGAACTGATTAGCATATGACCGAGACCCTTGGGACTAACATCTCAGTCTGCATTTGTCCTGCCCACACCATGCAACAAAAGTGCAAGTGGACCGACTTGAAAACAGCGGATATCTCGAGCTCCAGTAGATGCGGTCAAACAAAAAATACTGCCAGAAGGACTCTAGAGGTCCACATATATTGTTGTACACTCCCCGAAAAGAAAAAAATAATGTCGCGTAAGAGATGGGAAAGGACGATAAATGATGTTATCAAGACGAGGTGAACGACAAATATTACGAACGAGAACCAATACATAAAATGGTATCTGTGAATTTAGATCAACTATCAAACCGTTTGTTTCCATAAGAATTGTGAGTAAAAACTATTTGCCACATTCCTTGGTGGCACTATTAGGATGCAAATGAATCCACTTCGGTGAATAGGCAACACATACAACATCGCTTACTATGAGCTTGATGTTACGTTTCTTGAACTTAGTTTGATTTCTTCAATGGTGAGAATACATAACATGAACAAGCCGTATACACTGAGATACTACTAGCATGAGCTGTGGAGAGAAGCAGCGTGTTTCACTTAACATGCTTACGACAGTCGTTCGCTTATAGTGTGATGACAGTTGTTATCATTTGTAGGAGGTATCTCACCATGGTAATCAAGATTCTAACTAGTAACCTTAAGCTAAAGAATACTCTTTACTGCTCTTCGGTTTCAAAGTTGACAGTTAGCCGACGGTTTCCAGCAGGTTAGACCTTAGATGTATTAATTCTACATTATCAAGACATTCGGTCCTCTGACATAGGTTAAGGTTTTGAACTGGTCGTCTTGAAGTCTTGATTTCCATTCTGTAGCAATTTTTTAGAGCTGATATACTTGTCAAGTATAAAACTATGTCAAGTTGTACAGCTCTGCAGCCGAATTCGTGTCAGTTTTGAAGTGAGCGCCAAGGATGTTGTACCCCAACATGTTGCCGTACCCCGTCGAAACTGTGCCCAATCGATTTGACGAAGTGTTGAGACGAAATGACAGAAGCAAACCACACTGCCTTTTAACTGGTGCACAGTGAGCTTGATGGCCGTATAACTGTATCAGGGTTATTTGCCTATTTCTGTATGTTCTTCTTTTTCTCCATCTAAGAAAACTATACAAACAGGATTTGATCTACTTTTTCCTAATATGACTTTTTCGTATGTTGCCTGTCAACTTAATAGCAACAGTTATATTGTCACCAGATAAGAGAGAATATATGTCCGTTTATGAATGCAAACCGGCAAACATTAACATGGTTTGAATGTCGGGCCCAAAGTTTAAAACGTGCACTGTTCATTAGGTGGACCACTAAATAAGAGGTGACCACAAACCCCAATAGTAAGTTGATAAATTATACTAATTTGTTAGACACGAGTGGTTTGCGGCACAAAGACACCATAATCTCCAAAGCTAATTTGACTATCATGAACGAAAATGCGTAAAACAAGTCTATGTACAGTACAGTGCAAGCGGAGCCCAAACAAACGTGAATAATCTTATTTCACTTCTGGAAATAAATAAGCTTACCTGAGTCTGTTCCCCTCAAACTCAACATTTTAGCCGGTGTACAAAGTAACACCGAAAACTTGGTCGATTTGACGCTTGTCGCGTGCCATAATATCCGGTCACTTTGTAGCCGTGGTATTGCATGAAAGCATACCTATCCAATCCGGGGACGAATAGTCTTCTTTTCTACACAAGAAGCTTGAGACGCAATTGTATTCCTCTCAGAATAAATGGTTTGGTTGGCAGGTGGTAGAACAGTGAGATAAACTTCGGTTGGCATGGCAACACAATCAGCTCTCAGAATGTACCAATCACTTTTAAGGACCTATCATCCCATGGCATTGCATGGTCGTTTGTGTCCAATAATTAGTGATTTGGCAATACTGAAGACAATCACAACTCCCCTAGCTGGACATCAAAGTAGGCAATATGTGTCCGCTCCCTTATTCACTGTGCAATGACACTGTTCGACAAGATGACTTATCAATACCGAACTCAATTTCTCGACGGTTTGCCATTAGTATCGCTCAGTTGTTGAATGGTGCTGCAGCAGAGTGAGAACACGTGATCTCAGAAGATAACCAGGCTCAGTTAAGATCAAGAAAACTTACAATGGATAACCAAGATTCAAGGACATTTGAGTGAAGGCCATGTGGTGGTTTCAAACATAACAACAGTCATAAGAAGGGTGCAACGTTCGAACTAGTTACTTTATTCAATTAAAAAATTAAACATAGCTATTTTTACTAATTTCTCACAACTGTAGGTTTCCGGTTCAGCTCTTCAATCTGTGTTCAGTAGTTTGCCCACCTCAAGGTTCAGGATTTGAATTAATGCTGAACATGATAATCGTATCATCATGAGCTTAAATTCACGTCTGGACACGGATTTGCGCTAGTGTCAAGTTTTTATAAGTAAGAAACCTGGATCTTACTATTTCGCTTGAAAGTGTAAATACGAAAGCTATAATAAAAAACCAGCGGTGCTCAACTTTCGGTACTCAGGCTTCGACTGTTTGTTGAAAGTGTTAAGTAGCAGCGGATTTATAAGTGTGAAAAGCCAACGCTCGAAGGTGATTGACCTCATATTAGACAAGACCGAATTATCATATGTGAACCCTCAACCAATGTCGCTTGCGAGTGAATAGTGTTGCTTCAAGAAAGCGTAGCCGCAGTTCTAACCCCGACTGTGACAACCTCGAGTCTAATGATTCTTTTCGAAAGAGGCTGACTGGAAAGTCTACTCGACTGTGAGAGTTGCGCTCAAACGCATTGAAATTAGCCAAAACCATGGCTACTCCTCAGTGAGTTGAAATGTCGCCTAATAAGTGTAATGAGCTAAGAGATTTCGACTTGTCTCGGAAGTCCTAATCGTGGAGTCATCGATTATAGCAAACATAACATTTACTATGTCTTCTATCGAGTCAAACAAACAACCTGATGACTGCTCACAAGTGAAAATGGTGGAGTGCTCAGATAGGATAATTTGGCTGTCCCTAACGTGATGTCAGTAGCACAGTGGTGAGTTAGAGGTTAGTTGACTGGCTTAACTTAGACGGTATGATTCATAGCATCTATGCTATCAACGCTTTTCTAGGCATTTATTGCCTAAGAACGGGACAAAATGTGAATTTTGATGGGGTTGTTTCTATTCGTCGAACATGCCTGTTCGTGCGTATGTAGAAATCAGTGGTTAACAATTTGATCCCCTCTAGTTATTTTATCTTGTCCCAAAATCTTCCATTTTCCCTCCATAACTTCAATTGCCTATTCTGTGACCTTACAACAATCTCTTACATTTTAGCCAGCCCTTACGACCATTTGTCCTTCTAACATAACGCTATCTGTCTACTTTTTAGCTATACCATCCGAAAACACGTTTCCAAGTCTTACTCATTCTAATCTTCTTTATCACATTACTATTTCTAATATGCTCTCTACTGATTGTATTACTCCCGATGTAGTAACATCTGAGGTATAAACTAATACCCGTGCAACAGACATCTTACGACATACTGTTTATCTTCTAAAATTATCACCAACACTGGTGTCTAAAAGAACTTGTGATGAAAGCAAACATCTATTTCTGTACTCTTAGTGAATAACCGTTTCTCCTCCATTTTAAACCTCATCACTCAGGTAAGTTTTAACGAAGGAATTTGTTTAATTATCGTGACAATATCTAGTTTCTACGGATAAACATGCACGTGAATCCGTGTACTTCCCTCTTTTGCGTGCCCCACATTTAGCCTTTCTGCCAGTTTGGTCACATAAGCCAGACGCGAGTGTCCTACTAACGCACTCACTATGGTCTGCTTAACTGTCAAGCAAATGAAACTCATCAGCCGCATAGCACATTTCACAAGCATACATATGACAAACACATGAAAAATTCAGTAGATTTGTCTGATTTTGTATATCTGATTTTCTCAAGCCTAAATATAGGTTATAATGAAGAAGCTCTTGTTACTAATTTTTTGGAAGAAATAAATATTACATTGATTTGTCGGGTAATCTGCTTGTGTTGTAATGAAAGTAAGACAAATGACAGTACTGTTCGGACAGATTAAAACAGGAAACCTTTTGATAAACTATCTCATTATGATGAAAAACATTATTTCTATCGAAATATTCCAGTATTTGATGCTCGCTGACCTGAATATTTCGAAGTTTCTAGTACATTCGACGGCTTGGTATAACTGAACGTGCAGAAGTGGTCTTTTTCCAATCACGCTAGTGGAAAAAAATACATCGTGTGAAAGTGACCTTTTGAAAACTGCAACCGGATGGTGTAGATGGATGACTACAGGTGACGCTTCTATGGGATGTTTTTACTGTGCGTATTATGCGGAATAACTGTGACGAATATCGGTATTGGCCATGATCAAAAGAGAAGGATAGTTCACATTCATTTCTTGCAGTAGGAAATCTACAGAGTTGCATAACCAGGCACATGTTGGTCTGTGAACAGTAGTGGGGGCAGTCATCACAAACAGGGAAGGAAAACTCATTGGTGAAAAGATGAAACTCTGCACTTTCATAGTATGACTCATTAGAAGTCTTCATCGTACTGAGGATGATCTACAATTGTTTGTTAAGTGACTAGTACAGAGGAAGGTTGGAGACAAGTTTAATCAACAGCTCCAGACAAATGGTATTATTGTGTGTGGTGACACTACTGGTGAGAGACCCATTAAATCCATTAAATCCGATGCACATCAAGTTGTGGTCTTAGCTTGCACATAAGCCAAAACTGTACACCAGACTGTAAACCGCAACACACAAAGAATACACTTTTACAAAAGCAAATGCTTCAGATTATTATATACATATAAAATGCGAACGGGAACCCAAGGCTGATTGGCTACACATGCTGTTCTATTTCTTGGTTGTTCAGTCAGTCACTCGCACATTATAAATGGGTTCGCTAGCTAGCTAGAGTGTAAAGACTAACATGGTGATGCATATACGAGGCAAATGGGCTTCAATTATGGTGTTACCTGTCTGTTAAGGCAAGCAAAATACCATAAAGTCTTATCCAAACCGACAGTGAGCATTCAATGTGGGACCCTCATCCAGATCAATCATCGCTTGACTTGTTGGTCTTTGCGTATTGCCGTTTCCGGTGTAGTCGTCTAACCGGCCCATGTGTGAGCAGCATTGGTGAGGTGATAAATCTCCCCAAGCTCTTATCTATGGGTGACCCGATTTTGATGAGTCACCTGATGTACAGCGTTCTTGCTAGGTGCATTAGTGTACAAAATATCATCTGGTGGCGCTAATAGATAGGCTGGTCTGCATGCCGTAGGAGTGGCGCTCACAAGGAGATGACGTCAATACAATGGTCTGACTGGATAATTATACGGGACTCTGCAACGGCAAATGAATTTGAACCCCACTGATAGCGAGTCGCCCAGTAGGTGTATTAACAAGTCCAAACTGGTTGCATCATCTCAAACGTTCATACGTGCGTTGTGGTTGCAGCACAACGCTTCAGTTCGCGTCACACGGTCGACTGCCTCGGACGTGACTGGAAATGCCTGTCAATGGCACGATGCCCACATGCTACACAAGCGGAGCCGAACTTATTTCAATAACCAGGATGCTTTTCTGTCGGTCTGAAAAAGTTCAGTTGCAGCGCTAGAACAATGGACACTATTGTATGCAGCCTTTCTGACAAAATTTCGTGAAATCGTCCTATTTACTGTTACTTAAGGACGAGAACACTTGTAAAAACTCCCACTTCCTGTGTATACTCTCTGAATGTGAAATCAGGGACTAACCTAAACTACCAATGTTACGTTTAACATATAGACTGTTAACTTATCAACTATGCTAAAATTTAACACACGATCTTTTGCACCTCTCAATTTCAGTGAGCCTGTCACATTTATACACGTATTGTATTCAAACCTTACATCCAGTGTCGAAGTGTAATTATTATTTTGGTGTGGTTTAGACGATTGGTAACAGTTTGTGTAAAATAATTCTTCGTTGGGTTTTACAAACACCGAATATTGCATGTAGGGTAAATATTTGGTTACGTGACTCCGATATCTTATTTGAGTTCAATCATTAATTGCAGATTTTACGAAATTCTGAACTCCGTTACCCGATAGAAAACGAGCTATTTTATACTGTTACTAGAAGATATAAGGTGTTAGTTCTGACAGACATTTCTGAAATCCACTGTGTTCATCTAGCTTTTACCCAGATGATGGCCACAAAATCAAGTGACAGCGTTCGGATATGATTATCCATTCATGCTTAATATGAAGTCAATAGCGCAGTGTTCAACATGGTTGCCTCACGAAAGTGTGTTCACAGTTCTAACCGCGATTGTGACAAGGATATGCACTAGTGACGAACACTAATGAGAGCGAAACTCGAGTCTGCTGCTTCTTTTCGAAAGGGGCCGACTGGAAATTCTATAGAAATGCGACAGCTGCGATCAATTGTAGGTGATTTTCAATCTTCAAATTGAACATCACCCACAATTGATCGCAGCTGTCGCATTTCTATAGACTTTCCAGTCGGCCCCTTTCGAAAAGAAGCAGCAGACTCGAGTTTCGCTCTCATTAGTGTTCGTCACTAGTGAATATCCTTGTCACAATCGCGGTTAGAA